>JAYMFT010039523.1:0-15670 GCA_038088735.1 Panulirus argus | reverse complement strand
GTATGTGTTATTACTTGAGCCATTCCTGTATTTTCATCCGTGTTAAGTGAGGGGTACTTGCCGGGTTTTCCATGGAGGTGGAATGGCCGCGAGCGGGGTTTTCCCTCATACCCAACCTCAGGCCCACGCTCGCTTACAGCCTTCTCACCCCGAGCGACGGAGGTGTGTCGAACCCCTGGCAAACTGACGCTCTGTCCGGCATACCATTTTGTATGCGTGCTGGAGCCTCGAGTCAGGGGTGTTTTTTTCTTTTTCTGAAGGAGAGCTGAAGAGCTGTGAGCGCTTTACCGTAAGCAGTGGCCACAGCGATTTGAGCTACACACACACACACACACACACACATACACACACACACACACACACACACACACACACAGCATGAATACGTTATTACGAAAAGGAAATTACACTCACATGACGCGTTGCCGTCCCAACCGATCCGTCTATATTCCTTTAGACGTAGAACGAAGATCAGTCTTGACTAGGTAGTAGCGTTCAGTTCTGCGTTTGTATTAAGTAATGCGCAAACTGTTGCTGGCAAATGGGATTCAAAAGCACTGTGGTTTTAGTCACCGAAGTGGAGGTATATTATGAATATGAGCACAGAACTTCATCAGAGTTCTATACTCTATCATTATCATTACTGTCAATGTTATATTTATTATTATCATTCTTCTTCTTTTTCTTCTTCTTCTTCTTCCTCTTCTTCTTCTTCTTCTTCTTCTTCTTATTATTATTATTATTACTATTATTATTATTATTATTATTATCATTATTATTATTATTATTATTATTATTATCATTAATAACATTATGATGATAATGATAATGATATTAATAATAATAATAATAATAATAATGATAATTTATAATAACAATAATAATAATAATAATAATAATAATAATAATAATAATTGCTATTATTTTCATTATTGTTGTTATGATTATTATCATTATTATCATTATTGATATTATCATTATTATCATTATTAGACGGGTTGGGCTTGTAAGGGTATTGTTTTAGAATAATGAGAAAAGACTCATGACCTCAGAGTGAACGATTCCTCATCTCAGAAGAAGCCGTTACTGAACACAGCCGCCCCTACACCTCAGGAACCCACTGTGAGGTCTTCAGTGAACACGTCACGTGCAGGAGAGTATGTGTGTGTGCACTTCGTACTCTCTTTGGCTTTATGACCTGAGATATATGAAATATATTCCATCGCCCGCCACTGACTCCTCCAGGGGCTCTCCTCGCCGACCCAACACCCAGGTCTTCTTCCCTGAAGATAACGGCATAGCTCCTCCTCCCCCTATTTATAGACCATGGGTTTGGTCCCCACCTCCCTATGTGCCCATAAATTTGTATCTCAGATCGTGGGAGTCGAAATGCACTAGCAATCAACCCATATCTCCAGAATCACACACCCTCTTCTTCTTCTTCTTCTTCTTCTTCTTCGTTCTTCGTTCTTCTTCTTTCTTCTTCTTCTTCTTCTTCTTTCTTCTTCTTTTCTTCTTCTTCTTCTTCGTCTTCTTCTTCTTTTCCTTGTCTTAGTTATTCCAGTATTTTTTTTCTTTAACTAGCCTTTGGCTTACGTTAAGGTGGGTGTTGAAGGGGATAGTGGTTTATACAGATCGAGGTGGCGATGGTGAAGTGAAGACGCAGGACCACGATGAGACTGAGGACCTGCCGGAGACCTGGAGGAGGAAATCGCTGAGAAGGGGAAGGATGAGGACAAGGATTACGGGGAAAGACAAGGGAAAGAATGTTGACGTGCTAAATGAGGGGAAAATGCCAGTGACCCTGATTGATTATGGTAGTTGAGGGATGGAATGATGGAAGACCGTGTGTGTGGACAGGTATGTGGCAGAGGTGGAAGGGTTGTGGGGATGGGAAGTGAAGGCAGGTGTGAATGCCTGGAATGTGGCTGGAAGTGAAGGCAGGTGTGGATACCCGGGATGTGGCTGGAATTGGAGACAGGTGTGAGTGAGGTGTGAGTACCTAGGCTGTGGCTGGAATTGGAGACAGATGTTGGTATCTGGAATGTGGCTGGGGGTGAAGACAGGTGTCGATGCCTGGAGTGTGGCTGGAAGTGACAGGAATGACAGCCTTGAAGGAGTCGTGTGCCCGGGGCCTCGGGCGGGCATGCACCAACTGTCGGTGTTTCTGGGAACACGGGGCTCGAGAAGACTCCCTCTTGTGGCGGACCCGCTACGTCACCTTGGCGGAGGTCCGCCCCCTTGGCGTGACTGAAGCTTGAGAAATGACAGCAAGTTTTTCCTCGGGCTCTTTGGGCAGTCGTGTGTGGCTGCGATATCACAATATTGCCATCCCATTCCCTCTTACATCAACTCTTTTTATCGGAGCAAGTAAGCTCAGCTTGGATGAATAACAGGCCAGATGAAGACCGACCAACTGCACCTGGCAACACCCACTCCCAAATGTGTGTCATTGGCGGCGAATAAATCCCGTGAAAACCCTTCTAAACAATTTAAGGATTGGTGTGGCCCGCTCCGGCAATCTATTACGCCGTGAGTTAGAGTGTGCGGCTGGCGGAACGCCGACCTAATGACCAGTGTGGGTTGTTATCATCTCGCCTCATCGAGCTGGTGGCAGGCGCCGTTCCTTCCGCTGTCTGTCAAGTGGGTGTTGGGGCGGCTCGTTATGCCGACCATACGATGCTTACGAACGGGTTGGTTCCCTTGTGATCGGGACGGGGACGCTCAGGGAGGAGGCGAGGCAGGAGGAGGCGGCGGCGAAGGCGGTGGCGGCGACGGTGGTGGGCAGCCTCAACCCGTGGCTCTCACGAGCAGAGAGAGAGAGAAAGAGAGAGAGAGAGAGAGAGTTCCTCTGTGCTCCCTCCGCTCAGGGCGTCACAAACCAGTCATGTTAACTTGGAAGCGGCAAGAGGGTTGCAGGTATGTTAAGAGAGGGGCGGCCCAGGCTTTGTGCACAGGGCATACCCGTTCATTTAAGCGGCCCAGTCATCCAAACTTCTTATTTATTGGTGACTGATTGCCATTTTCGTATGGAGATAATTTGGCATATTTTCTTAAGAGATAATTAGGGGTGGATTGATCATCTGTAATAGCGAGGCTCGGAAGAAGGTCAGGCGATATGTGTTAACGTAAGGTTCTTCGGGTGGGGGTGGAGACCTCGTACACCACTTTGAGTATGACCCTTAAACACACGACGGTACGATCGTTGGGGGATGATGGCTTGGCTGATGACGTGGTCAGGTCAATGGGAAGCCCCACATACCCAGGGTGTCGTACCGTCCTGCTCAAGGTGTCGTACCGTCCTGCTCAAGGTGTCGTACCGTCTTGCTCAAGGTGTCGTACCGTTGTAAAGGTCGTAACGTCCTGCTCAAGGTGTCGTACCGTCCTGCTCAAGGTGTCGTACCGTCCTGCTCAAGGTGTCGTACCGTCTTGCTCAGGGGATTAAAAGCTCAAATATCGAACAAGTTGTTCCTCAAGAGATAAACAGACCAGCTGTATAAGGCTGGTCTAGCGAGCTGCCCCAAGTTCAGGGGACATATGTTGGCCCCCAGAACGTATGTGTGTGTGTGTGTGTGTGTGTGTGTGGGTACCTCCTGCCCGGCTGTACACCAGGAGCCCATCAAGTCCTACTGGGACAGATGGGCTTCTGCAGTGTGTCTGTCTCTAGGTTTTGATAATCTGTCAGATCCGAGAGTTTCATCACCTAAAGATAACTTTTTTTTCTTTCCCACGACTGGCCTCAGTGATCATAGTGCTTAGCTATCAGAGATGAGGGAGGTGATTAATCTACCATTATTTCACTCGGCATATCTTTCGAAATATGGCTTACTCTCGACTCGTACGGCTCCGACGGGATGGGGACTGGCCATACAGAGATGCCTCATTGGAAAAGCCTTCGACCAGTATGGCTAACTGATGGCTCAGAATTCGGCTCAGTTATGACTTATGGCCCCAGCGGGGCTGACGAGCATTCCTTTCCCGAATATACTGAGGTAGATATAGGCACGAGAATACCGTACCAATTGGGTCCATGTGATGGTTTCTGCCATGTTCTTACAGAGATGACCTGGCGAGATATGTTTAAAGTTATAGAATTCTGGTGATTTTTGGGCATTACCATACAGATAATTATTTAACACAATATGGCCTAGACAAGACTCCCATTACGTCACAGTAAATAGGTACCGCAAATGCTAACTTTTTACAATGTGGCTCACGGGAATTCATACAATATGGCACAGCGACGATACGTTTTATTACAATATGGCCTTAATGAAGGCCAATGGTAGATTAGCTCAAAGGTCGGCTTCGCTAATATGGCTCGGTGGCGACTTTTACAGTGACTCAACTGTGACATTTGTAGGGTGACCCAGTGAACGCATTCGAGATATGTCTTGGTGTACTATACGAAGTGGTGTGGTGGAACTCATCACAGTGTATTGTGGTTGTTTCTACAGTGTATGTCTCTGAGTGATCGGTATCATGGTGTTTTGAGAGGTCGCGACTGTATCCCCAGCTATGAAGACTTGTAATATGGCGTAGTAAAGGTACTTGGAGTACAGAGCAGTGAAGGCTTTTCTGTATGCTTCTATCTGGCTACAGATTTATTACAGCACTTGCGGTTACAAACATTAGAAAGTGCATACAATCTGTATCGGTTGAAAATGGTGATCATTTATATTTTAGTATTGAGTTGTAGGTTATTTTTCAACGACAACTTGAGATATCTACAGGGAAAAGCCTGCAGAGTGTCCCAGTAAAGATGTACACATTATCCCAGTAAAGTTATGCACAGTGTCCCAGTAAGGCATGTACAGTATCCCAGTAAATGTCTGCACAGTGTCCCACTAAAGGTCTGCACAGATTCCCAGTAAAGGTCTTGCACAGCGTCCCAGTAAAAGCCTGCACAGCGTCCCAGTAAAGGCCTGCACAGTATCCCAGTAAAGGCCTGCACAGTATCCCAGTAAAGGTCTGCACAGTGCACCATTAAAGGCCAGCATAGTGTACAGATCAGGGCCTTTATAATGATGTCTTGGGGAAGACAGGACAGTGTGATGTTAACGTTGGAGATCGTTCTGTGTGTTGATGATAATCTAGAAGAACAGGAGGCTGTATATCAAGTGGGTATAAGCTTATCTAGAACAGAGCATGATGCAGAGGTACATGACAACGTATACTGATAGTTCACGAGGTCATGTGGTGTGATGATGACACTGTATGTCAATGGTGTGCGGGGGGGTCACATAGCCCGACGAAGGCGCTGCAGAAGAGGGAGGACGTCTAGCGCTTGTGAGAGACACTGAGATGAGGACTTGGTGTTGCATGCACGGGAATTATCAAGTCATTTCATTTAATAATGACGCTCTAGACGACCAGGAGTCTCTGTTGATAGTAGGTGAGGTCATGCAGTAAGATGAGGGGACAGTAGTGTGTAGAGAAGTACGAAGGTGTGCTTTGATGGTTGCATGTCCTCGTGTAGGAGGATGGAGACAAGACAGGGAAGATCAAGCCGTCAGAGTCTAGCCCCTGCACGACGCTGCTACCATGTCTTGCGATGAAGGCAGTGCAGGAGAGGTTGGAGGGAGGAGGGGTGGGAGTGGAGCTGTGTTGGTGGTGCATGACGTGTGGCGAGGGTGGCGGAGAGGAGGAGGAGGAGGAGGAGGAGGCTGAGATGTTAGTGCAGGAGGTCGTGGGGTTCAGAGCATCCACCGCCATGCAGGTGGTCCCTCGATAAAGCTACACCGCGAGCCTCCCCGTCTCCACGATCAAGGCTTCGCTTCATGCACGGCCGCTGACGTCATGCACACTCCAGGTGGCCCCTCAAGAAGTAAAATGTGTTCAGAATTAAGACGAAGGGGAAATCCTGTGGTTGACGTTTTGTGAGCGCCCCGACTTGCAGCAACGGTGGAGAGATGGCACCGATAGGACGGAAGTTGGACGACAGAGATAAGACTCTGTCGGTCTGATAGAGACGGGGAAACACCGAGGCCATAGAGAGATAAAGGGATGAGATACACACACACACACACACACACACGCCATCTGAGGAAGCGTCAGACGGCGAGACAGAATACAGCCAGTGGGACAGGCAGAGGGAGGTGCCCGGTGACCGATCAGATATACTGCTAATGGGTGTAGGGGGGGAAGGGGAGGGGAAGGGGAGGGGAGGGGAGGATGGTGGTGGTGGTGGACCAGGAGGGGTAACGGAGACGGGAGAGAGTGGGGAGGAGGGAGGGAAGGAGGAGGGAGGAGGGAGGGGGGGAAGGGAGGGGAGGAGAATAGAGAGGCGGTGGTGTGTGTTGTGTAGGGAGGAGCCGCTCTTGGGGAGAGAGAGAGAGGGAGAGAGAGAGAGAGAATCCATATAACCTGTTGTTCATATATTCTTCCATGAATAGTCTTGAGGCTGGCCGGGCGCCCTTCCCGGGACCTGGGGCTACGTAGACGTGCCTGAGGTAGAGCTTGGCGAGCCCAGCAGCGCCGGCGGTCGGCTGGCTTTCTCTCTCTCTCTCTCTCTCTCTCTCTTTCTGTCTTTCTCTCTCTCTTCCCTACGGACGATGGTGTTGACGTGTCTCGCTCGGCCTCCCGACCGACCGACCGACCGACCGACCACCGAGTCTTGCACGTCGGGCGCGAGGAACGAAAGATTCCCGATAATAATCAGGAATGACTCGGTTATTCATTATCAGGCCACCGGCTCCTTTTACAGACGGAGTATTTATCTAGTTTCCAACGTATTTGAAATTCATAGATCATATCTTGATATTTAGTGATATTCTCCCTTTCCCAGAATGTTTCGCTTACGACAAAATCCAACAATATGGTTTTATTATTTTCATCTATTTGCACACTGTGTCGCTTTCATTCCCGTTATTTCCCCGCGTTTCTCGTCTCACTATTAACCCAACTAGGGATGCAGGTGATGTGTGACAACGTCTGTCTGTCACACTACGTAAAAAGAAAAAAAAAAGATCGTGTTATTTCAATTGTTACTGTTGTGTTGGAGAATGGGCACGAGCAGTGTTTAGTGGTGGGTGGTTGGTGTTGGTGGTGGTGGTGGAGGGAGTGGTGGTGGTGGTGGTGAGGAGTCACTAGAATGACTCAGCTCTCCAGCATAACCAACGGTGCTAAAGATAGATGTCCTGCTTTTTAATCTTGCCACGGCGGCCGGGTGCAGGAGGAGTAGGAGGAGGCTGGCACATTTAGTTAGTGTTCTCTCTTTTGTGCATATTCCTGTAGGAGGCGCAAGCCTCCTGCAGGAATCTGGGGGCGGAGGAGGAACCCGCGGACTTCGCACGTGTGGTGGTTGGGTGTTGTGGGGGGATGAGGTGTTTAGAGCACAGCTGGGGTGTATGCGAGGCAGGAGTGATGATGATGAGTTGTGAGGACTCCAGGACCCCTACCTGAGGGCGTGAGGTACGAGTGGTAGTGTATGAGGACCTCCAGGACCCCAGGCCGGGGTGGGTGTGAGGTACCGGTGGTAGGGAGTGAGGTGTGAAGCGGCAGTGAGGACCCAAGGACCCCTGATGGGGTGGGTGTGTGAGGGACCAGTGGTGGTGTGTGAGTATGCCAGGACCCCAGCTGGGGTGCGTGTGAGGCATCAGTGAGGGGCCCCCAGGACCCCAGCTGGGGGTGGGTGTGAGGCATTAGTGAGGGCCCCCAGGACCCCAGCTGGGGTGGGTGTGGGGACCCCGGCTGGGATGGTGTGAGGCATCAACAGTAACTGGCTGGATCCAGTACTCTATCTGGGGTGAGCGCTGGGCAAGACTGATGGTGACTACCAGTGAGATACAATAATAGTTTGACACCTACACATATGTGAGCCACGCGGCCAGGAAGGTAGATGATGGTCGAGCGAAGCTCACATGCTCGTGTACGTAACTAGAAACACACGTAAGCGTACATGGTTAACCACACACACACACACACACGAACAGACGAACAAACACAGAGTGAAAGAGAGACTTGAGAAACACAGAAACAGACGTAAACAGATAATCAAGTGAAGCTGTAGAGAGAATGATATGCGCGTTTAGAGACCGAACAAGCAAGGATATTCATGGGTCAGTAGACGTAAGCAATGAAAAAGTATAGAGGTTTCGGGACCAATGCTTACTGGCTAAGAGGAGATTTTTAGAGATAGGCAGAAAAACGAAGGTTGGCTTGTACTCAACTCGTGGATTTAGCAGAAAAAAACGGGTAGCCTCGAAATTAGTTAGATTGGTGAAGCAGGAGCTTGATGGACGTAAACCACAATGATGATTTTTGGACTGGAAGATGACCACATTCCAAATATAGAGGACAAGGTGAAGAAGAACGAAGTGCTGGTCAAAGGATTCCCAAAAGGCTGTAGACATGCCAAACGCACTTTTTGTCGTAAGAGAAATGGGGGGAATTTTTTGGTCAATATAGCTCGACTTAGGGGGACGACCAGTAATGGTTACATTTGAGTCAGTTACGAGCCCAGGCAATACTCTGGGAGGTTAAGGAACTTATACGAGGAGGAAATCAGTAGGGGTCTTCATCAGAGGCGAGAAATTAATGGAGATAGATAGATAGATAGAGAGAGAGAGAGAGAGAGAGAGAGAGAGAGACCCCTTCCAAAAAAAGGGAGACACCAGATAAGGCAAGAGAAGGGCATCAGCCCCACTAGAGAGCTTAGAAATGTTTAGTAATGGATCTGTCTGGCTGGAATTGATGTGTACAAGTGCAGATGGAGTTGGTGGTAGATGGTGAAGAGCTGGAATTCATGGATTGCGTTAGGAAACATGAGGCTGATATTGATGGAGTTGTGGAGGCACAACTCACCACAGAGATAAGATCTCCCTGCTCTGGCTAGATGGATACTGTACATACTACCAAGGAGGGCAGGAGAAGACAGAAGAGAAGTGACTGGCCCTCTTCATGTGATCACGACCATCATGTCTTTCAGGTAACATTGGAAGATATCCAGTATATGCAATAGATAATGGGAAGGATCCCTGTGATAAAGAAGCGCACACTGGTGTTGATTAGTATTTCGTGCAAGATCAAATGTACAATGAGAACAGTGACGATACAATCGAGACGGTTCTTGGAGCAGTAAGGCACGCACTTCTCGGAGACAGAAAAATCCTAATGATGGGAAATTTCAGTCATAAAGAGACTCGGGGATATTAATGTTCTTATGGTGACGGAAAGTCATGGAGACATAAGTCGCGAGAGGGTATACAGGAAACTTTTTCTTGCCAGCATCCTAGCCAACAAACTAATATAAGAGGGACCGATACGCATGCTTTACTAGATCTTATCTTCATCCGCAGTAGAATGTGAAGATAAGATTTAGTAATGTATGAGTATCGGTCCATCTTATCTTGTTACAGTTTGACTATGTGGTAAAAGAAAATGTATAAAGAGCAGAGATAAGACAGGACTCAGAGTGGAGATGGAGATGTGGAAACTACACAAAACTCAACAGTTCCTCCGATGACATAAACTGGGGAATGGAATTTAGTAGCCAGGAATCGAAGCGAAGGAAGGTTTGTGAAATTCACAGAGGAGGAGTAGGAACATGGGTACTTTTCATTGTCTAATACAGAAGGGCTTTTGAGGAAGAGGGGAAAGTGGTTCAGTGAAGTGTGGTATAAGTGATGGGGCTTCGTGATCTGCTGCAGCGAAAAATAGGCGACGCTCAAGCCAGCCACCATTTACAAGGTATATCAGAGAGCAAGAAAAAACTACATTAAGATTAAAAAATGGAGGAAAAGAGAAACTTTGAAAAAAGTAATGTGGACAAAGCAGGGAATAATTCAAAACTTATCCATTATGATTAATAAGAAATAAATTGCCAGTTGAAGAGTAGCTGATCAGACAAAGAGATTCAGACTGTTGAGGTGCAGAAGATGATGTATGGATATGCTCAGAAATGAAAGACAATTCAAGAGTGTTTTCGTAGTGGAAGACACTATGGTCCCAACACCAGAGATAAGGAAAGAGGAAGAGATCTTGGAAAACACTGAAATATCCAGAAGGACTTAAAAATATCAGATGATTGCATCAGCTTACAAGGGGACCTGGACAAAGTCCAAAGTTTGTCTGGTATGTGGTAGATATAAAGTAATGAGGAGGGAACATGGTAAAAGAAGACCTCAGTATGAAAATCATGCAATTGACAATAAGCCGCTTGTGAAAGGGACTTGGCAATTGATACCTTCTCACATTAAGAGTACAGCAAAGGAAACAGACTTGTCGTCTGGCAAATGTTCGAAGGGCATTCAAGTGTATAGATAAGAAAAATGTTCAGCAGCTAAAACCAGAATATGCATCTCAACTTTGGCCGCCGCTCCGAAAGAAGCATAGAGAACTAATAGAGAAGGTCTAGAGGAGGGTGCAAAGATAGTACCTACATTAAGAGAGTCGAGATACAGGGTAGGGCTAGAGGCCTTATATTTGTTCTCAAGGAAGGAAGAAAAGTGAGGGGGTGACCGGATTAAAAACTTTTTAAACCCGGTCGGTGATACAGGCAGTGAAATTAAGCAAGGAACTTGTCAGGAAGGATGGACCAGAGACTAAGACTAGTGGATGAATGTGATCAACTCATCTAGGAAACAGAAAATTTGGACAGCATATAGAAGTTTAAAGAGACGGGGCCCCACGAATGTAAAACTCCTTCTTCGGACAGTACAAATAGGTGATTACAAGTAGGTAGTTATATTCACAAACAAAGACAATAACAACAGCAGATAATTCCTGTGAAGTGATTATTACGTAATGAGAAATATTCCTATCCGCTTACTAATTCATGTGAATATGATAATCCCTTTCGACTTATGAGTTCGTGTGGACATAATTATCATCTCATGGGAAGATCCCTATCTACGTATCATTTCACTTGAACATGACAATCAAAAATATCTTTACTTATAGGGTAACAAAGTATAAATAGAATCTCTTGTACACTCCTTTACTTTGCCCAGTTCCGCACCTTCTAGTGCTGTGGTCCGAAGGGCAACGCCCATTCGAGTCCAGATGGCATTTTACCTGACGAAAGTGAAGCACTCGGTCTCAGCTCGTAGACTAAGACACCGTAAGAAGCTTTAGTTGCAAAAAACAGTGTTGGGGAACTGCAGTAACTTGAGATGATAAGAGAGCTCTAGATCATAAAAAAAATTATAGGAGTTTGGAAGAATAGATTTGTAAATTTTGGAGTTTTGAGGCAGAGACCGTTCAGCAGATGAGTGAGGAGAGAGAGAGAGGAAGTCAGGACAGAGGGGAAACGTATGAACCACAGGAGAGAGAGAGAGAGAGAGTGGTACGATAATGAGGAAACGTTAGTAGGCTGCGTTGGTGGTGATGTCCAGTCGGCTGGCAGGCCAGGAGACCCAAGTGTGTTTACCTTGAGGATCTAACTGCCTCATGGGAGTTATCGTTTCATCTCGGACGGAGTGGATTCCATTCGTGTGTCTCCCTCAGAGACTCTCCGGTTCCTTGGTGATTCTGCATGTGGCGAAATAACAATTGCAGTTATGAAAAGAAAATAAGAAATCCCCCGATATCGGAAAATTGTCATTGGCCACATGTGTCGTGTGAGCTGGCGGCACCATCAACTCTGCAGTAAATAGTTAGCCAGGGTGTGGGCCCCAGCACACTGCCATCAGCAGGACAGGTACCAGGGTGTGGTCCCCGGGCACGCCACCACCAGCGTTACCGGTACCAGGGTGTGGGCCCCATCGCACTACCACCAGCACCAGGGTGTGGGCCTCCACTAGCAGCAGTACCAGTACCAGAGTGTGGGCCCCTCAACAGCCTGCCGGGGCTTTAATACCTGCTAATTACTGCAGTGATCAACTAAGCTGGCTGATAACCGCGCTTGTAAGACGATCGGCCCCAAAAGGCTAACTTCGCGCAGACGATCGTGCGTAACCGAGCCGGGATAGGCATATTATTTGCATGATCACCTCTTGGCTTCAACTCCAGTGCTTTTCACGGAACTCTAGATCCTCCGAGGTCTGCGTCTAATAATGCCCCTTCGTACATTCAGTGTCCTCGGGACTAGTGTTGCGAATGACGTCTTGAACCCAACCGATGGTCCAGATGGAGAACGGCAGTGGTTGACACTGGTCCACCATGACACACAGGAGACCGTGGAGGTAGTAGACTGGTACGCAGGCCGGCTGGAGGACTACAGTTCGTCCAAAAGAAATTGGACAGAAGATGAAGAATGATGACGAAAATGACAAGTTCGTCCTGCGCCACTCACCACCTACAGCGGCCAGTCCACATCGTCAGGAATACTCGGGTTCGCGAGAGTAAAGGTGTGAATATACACAAGTGACTGGTGTTATTATTGTAATAAACTTACCTTGGCGAAGGTCGGTCTCTCTCTCTCTCTCTCTCTCCGTGGCTGCACCAGCGTCCAGAGGTGGTACAGAGAGTGAGAGCGACAAATGCCATGCACGAAAACAAGTTGTCTGTTTCTTTTATTTTCAAGGGCTGTGGGCGGGTGCCCCCCAGGTCACCGATAGGTCAAGGGGTAGTTCTGACACCTGTTAACAAGATCGTAGTTCACAGACTACTGTATTGTCGCTGACAGCAAAGAGAGGGTAGATGGACACGAGAACATGACTCACAGTACCTGGCCCGACTGTGTGTGTGTGTGTCTGTGTCCTATACACTACCTGAGGCGCATGGCAGCCCCCAGGTCCTGCAGGACTCTGGGAGAGCTACTTTGCCCAGTAACTTGGTTGCAGTGCCAAGCTGTGGGACCCTCTTATGCTGAACTGTTTTTTTTTTAGATACTATTATCATTCCTTTCTTATAGGTAAGTCCCAAGTGCACTTTCGTGTGATTGCATCGTCAGGGGAGATACAAGAATCTCCCCTGACGATGTAATTACATGAAGGTGCACTTGGGAATTATGGTGTTTCATTTTTCATCATGGGTTATCAGCATTCTAAGTGCACTTTATTCCCATGGCTCGTACCAGGTGACCGTTCGTCCAAGCAGTTTTCTCTCGCGTCTTGGGCTGGCCCCCGGTGAGCACATCAGGCTTAAGCTGCAGTTCCCGAGTCATGTCATTCCACCGCCTCTCCCGGCGTCGGCCGCCCCCTCACCCTCCACACACACACACACACACACACAGTAGGGGTGGCAGCAGCCACACACACACACACACACACACACACGCTTACTAAAAAGGACCATTAGTGGCATTTTTCCGAGAGAGTTACGGCCTACATATGTAGATCTCTCAGGAGTCGTCGCCACCAGCACCGTAAACACGGTTCCTGAATAGCGATAATACACGGAGGTCTCGTGGGGTTCGAGAGAGAGAGAGAGAGAGAGAGAGAGGGGAGGAGGAGGTGGTGGTTGTGGAGGAGGCGGCGGCGGCTGCTGCTGCTGCTGGAGGAGGACGGCACGACTGGCGAAGGTCTGCACCAGGCGGGAGGACCCGCGAAGCCACAAGGAATGTGAGAAATCTGAGTAAGGTTGTCGTCTAGTCACCTACCGCTGGGCTGGGAATTAATGAAGGAATTAGAAAATGCCAGACGACTGAGAGGGAGAGAGAGAGAAAGAGACTTAAAGATCGAGATATGATTAAAGTAGAATCATGAGATTAAGCAGTAGAGTTAGAATCATCTTATATGTGTCTTGTGCTACGTGACTGTGTGATCCATGGCGTTCAGAGGGACGGTAGCGTGATTAGATAGGGAAGATGATTTGTAGTTAAGACACCGTGTCGAGGGGAAAGTCTTTCTCTCGTAGATTAAGCTCGAATTCATGTATGATTAAATCTGCATTGAACCTTGGGTTGTTTCTTTTTTTTCTTCTTGTGACCCCAAAGTTGCACGTCTTTCTCCCTCACTCTTTCCTTCCCTTGTCTGCTGTGCTGTGTAATTTAACAGTGATTCCATTATTTCAGCAGTTCGTTGTAACGTCTTTCGTAGACTCGTTTTATTCGTCTATAGTTCTGCCGTACATAGTACACTGTTCGCTTTAAATCTTATGAAATGATTTGTTTTATTCTTTCTATCTCTACCTTTATGTTCCCTATCATCTAATTCTTGTACTTTCCCGCCTTCTCTTCCCTTATTTATTTCTCTAATGTCTTTCCTCTTATCTCTAGTTTCTTTGTCCTCTTGGAAATTCCATTTCTCTGGCTGCATCATCATCATCCTCTTTATTTCTCTTTCTGTATTGAGTAATTTTTTTCGTGCGCCTTTTCATATTGTTTCTCAATATACAAAGTCTTTCAGAATTTGCCGTTTCTTGCACACCCAAATCCACGTACGTACGCGCTCAAATGAGTGTACATTCAGAAATACGGACAAGCAGACTTGCAAGTTACATTCGCACAGACAGACAGACAAAGTCCGCCTGACAGACAATCACAGGTACACACACACACATATAATCATACACATACAGACAAACACACAGAGACACTCACACACACACATACACACACACACACACACACACACACACACACACACGCACATTATTTCGTTGCGGTGATTTTAAATGTATATGTTACACGAGCCCTCTTGGCGCAAGTGTTTAGTGTTGCAACCCACGAATCTTACGGTCCCGTGTTCGACTTCCGAATAAGGCAGCCGCCTTACACCCAACCCAGCTGTTCATCCTCCCATTTGGGGGGGCCGGTAGATAAATGAGGAGTACCTGGCGTAAGCTGCGATACGTCTTGTCTCTTTATCTGCCTATCTGTGTGTACACATGGTTAGGACACGGTGTATGTACAAGGTGTGGAGACGGGGATACATGTGCGTAAAGCTCTCTCTCTATTTCTCTCTCTCTTTCTCTCTCAGTGATACACAGACACTCAGACACACACACACAAGCTCCCAGACGAGGGGGTGTCTTGGAAGGGGGTCCCGGTGACCCCGAACCGAAAGTAAGTCAGCGAAAGGAGAGTATCGGGGCGGAGGCTGTGGGGCGTTCCTCCGCCCGGCTTGGACGGCTGCACCTCCCATAAATGTTCCACCCTGAGTTATCTCCCTCCACACCCGCTATAGAAATTGACGACGACACACAGAGCGGTCGAGGTGGGAGGAGGGGGAAGAGAGGGCAGCGGCGACGACCTACCTGGTGGTGGAGAACCTGCCTAGTGTTAGGGGGCCCCGAGGGCCAAGGGGCTGGGCTGGTCTGGGCTCTTTCGATACATGGGTTACTACTCGAAGGTTCCTCAAGTCACGAGGCGAAGTCCACACAAGGAGGCCAGGTGTCGTGTGAGTGCCGGTCCAATTTTGAGTCTCGCTGGCTCATTAGGCGGGAGGAAGGACGGGTCCTCTACGGAGGTGGATGTGAGAGAATAGACTTGGATGAAAGTTATGGATGTCTCCTGATATCATCCATCTTGGGGAATATTTTCTCTCCCTGTGTGTATACGCGAATCCTGTTGGATTGCTACGTAGACGGTCGTAAATCGTTGTTGATGTATGACGTGTTATTGTTTTGATAAAAGCAAGTGACGTACAGCTTGCACGATTTTTGAAATGTGTTTAGATGCTGGAGGGTAGAGTCAGTGATTAGCTGTTAGAAGTTATTTCCAGTTTATGGGTCGATGAAATGGGAATGACCAGGACCACTTTTGTCGTTTATATATATATATATATATATATATATGTAGAGATGAAAATCACACTAGTTCGTGATGGCAGTAATAAAGGTTAAA
>JAYMFT010039512.1:0-15670 GCA_038088735.1 Panulirus argus | reverse complement strand
ATATATATATATATATATATATATATATATATATATATATATATATATATATATATATATATATATATATGCAGTTGCAGTTGTCAGTTAAAAGCTCATTAATCCATCTTCTTATCTTACCCTTGTTACCATGTTTAGCTACTCTCTTCAGGATGTAAAACAGTATCCACTCTTTTTCCTTGGATTAACCTTTCATATATATCATTGTTCATGAAACAAAAATTGGGTTTGCATACTCTTTTATGGCATAAATCCATCCTGACCTTTGTTTATGAAGGTGTTCTTGATTATACAGCTTAATTCATGTCCTTTCATCACTCTCTCAGACTTTTATAATGTATGGTCAGGTTAACTGGTCTGTATTGTATAGGTATCAGCTTGGATCCCTTGTGTATCAATTTTACTTATGTCAGTTTGTGAATGTCTGCAATTTCGTTTTCATCCAGAATTTGCATCAATAATAATACCATTGAGTTCATTATTGCTGTTTTTGTCTTTTAGAGAAACTTGGCTGGGATAATATCTGGTTCTGGTCTGAATTTTCTTTGAAATGAATAATCACTCTGATCATGTCTTCCAATACTTCAATATGTATGTATATTTTCATCACAGTAGCTAAACACTCCAACTTCCAATGTCTCCTTACATTTTGAGCTAAATACAGATTCACCTTGTTCAATCAACATCCTGCATATTTCCTTGAGGTCATTTTTGTATTTATCTCCTATCTCACAGGGTTCTGTCTCTGTTTTCTTGTATTTAACTTTATTCATGTATGTGAACACTATCTCTGGATTTCTTTCCAACTTCTGTATAACTTCATTGTTCATTTTCTAAGGGATTTCATTTCTTCATTTTCTCATCAAATTTTCTTATTCTTGCTTCTTTCATTGCTATCCTCTTCTTTTTCATGCCTTTCTTATACATTCAGTTCTCTGTCCTGTTTTGTACTTTCCTTTTTCTTTCATATCTGCTCAATCATTATCTGGATCAGTTTTTTACAGTATATTTTTCTGTTTGTTACTGTAATATTCTCTGTAGATCTCATTCCAAAGTGTTTAGAATCTTATGAAATATCTTTTTTCAGTCTGAAATGTCATGTTGAAAATCTCTATCACTCAACCCACTATTGTTTCTGTTGCTATAACATGTTCACATTCATTCATTTCTATGGAATTATGATTCAAAAGAGTTGAATTACTCTTAAATCTGAAAACAGAGCCATATCATTTGTACAAATGTCTATTATATTGCTCCCTCTTGTTGGTTTGTAGTTTACCTGAACAAATCACATAAATAATGTCTTTGGAACTGTTCTTTTTCAACTACTGATCCATTATGCTTCTCTTAGAGAAAGAGATAGAAGAAATCAGAATCCATCTTGTGGTTCAAAAGGCCTACCTAAAAACATGTATAGGTCTCTTATTTTGTCTGAGCTGTTTAGCCTATGGGAAGAGCATAAAACGATCAAAATTCAGCTAATCAGTACTTTGTGCCACTTGCTGTGGTTACTCTCCTGTCTGGCATATTTACCCCAACATGATGGATTTATTTCTAGTCTTTTTCCTTAATTGTGTATGCGCAAGATACCCATAATGTCTGGCTAAAAGAATGCAGGTGTTAATGTTGGTAATGTGGCCAAGAATTATAGAAAAAAAACAGTTTTGATTTGAAGACTCAGGTTTTAAGGGAAATTAAAGTTAGTACTCAAAATGTATTGTTTTCTGAAGAACTTGATGGGTTTGTTTCTTGTACTGCTCCATATCTTTCTATGTACAAGAGATCAATAATGTCTGGAAAATAGCATGCAGGTATATGCAAGCATTTAAGGAAAAGCAACAGTTGGGATGTGAAAAGTGCAGGTTATACGGCTGCAGACAGTGGTTAATACACAATCCTCTTCTCTTCTCCTAGTTACATGTTCAGCTCATGAAAAGAAAGAAAAAAAAATACAGCACAACTATGAGCCAATAAGTGACCTGGGCCACCAGTTTTGAGTGCTCTCCTGTCCATCATATTTACCCTGGCATAGTGGGTTTATTTTTTGTCTTTTCTCCTACTTGTGTGTGCATTATAGATCTAAAATATCTGGAAATTGGCATGCAGATGGTAGTGTTGGTAAGCATTAAGGAAAAGAAACAGCTTGGATGTGAAAATTCATGTTATAAGGTAAGATGAACCTAATATTAACACTGTATCCTGTTTTCAGCAGGAAGGTGGGTTTACTTCAAGTATTTCTGCTTTCTCTGTGGGCAAAAGATCCATAATGACTGGAGTATAGGATGTTGGTGTTGGTAATATGGGTAAGCATTTGAGGAAAAACAACAGTTTAAATGGAAAAAGTGCAGGTTATAAGATGTGTTAAGATTATAGTTAAGGCATGCATCAATCACTTCTATTGTCCTAGCTGTGTAGAGTGCAAAAAACTGGGAGATGTATAAGAGAAAGCGGCAGGAAGTCAAGAGGAAATTGGAAAGGTTGAAAATACAATACAGCCATGACCAAATCAAACTCAGATCATTACTCTTAAATGTTCTCCTCACTGACATGTATACCACAGCATGATGACTTTATTTTTTGTCATAATGTCTTGAAAATGGCTTGCATGTGATAGAGAGGGTAGTGTTGCCTTGCAGTTTAGGGAAAGCACCATTTTAAATATCAAAATGCCCATGATAAAGCACATTGAATTTCATGAGTGACAGCTTGTCATCCAGAACTTCAGTTTGATAGGATTTCATTTACAACAACATTGAAGAATAAAGACAAGATCAGGGTTTCTTCTCATTCCACCTCTGTGACTCAATCTAGGAGAATCAGCAGGGCTTGTGAATGGAGGACATGATGCAATGATACAACCCTTCAGGTGACCAGTCTGCTGAAGCTGCTCCAACCGACTAAATTGGTGATTATTGTACCAAAACTTTTTGTGTTTCATCATTTGATATAAAACAGATATCATATGTGCACAACCATCATTTGTGTTATTACAAAGTATCCCAGTGAAATTATTAAGTGATCAATCTGCTGTTGGTAAGCATCTCCCTGGCAATGTCACTATGGACTCCTTCAACACTAAATTCACCTAGAGCTCTCTAACCGTCTAATCACCTTCAGTGAACAATCACTCCCACTGAACAAATTAGTTACCTTTGTAGGCATCACATACTCCACACCAATAACACCAACACAAAAGCCTCCCACCACATATGAACTAAAATTCATTATTACTTAGCTCAACTTGACAGAGTTAAATTATCATCATTCCAGTCGATATTCCTCAGGGCATTACGTATATGCAGTCCAGAATATATCATTGATGAGTTTGAAAAGATATATTCTATTGGATTCAAGTTAAAGTATCCTAGACCTTTCATTGATAAATACATTAAGTTGGCAAAGAAATCATTTTATAGAATAAAATCCAAACCTCACCTTGATACCAAAAGTATTTTAGTTCTCCCTTTTAGTGATAATTTTACATTATTTCCCAGGTTGCTTAAATCCTTTAATGAATATGTAGCCTTCAGCAATAACAATAGTATAAAGAACATCTTAATCAAAAACTCACCAGAAAATTCTGCGGGCTGTGTTTACAGAATACCATATAAAAATTGTAATATGTTTTATGTTCGTAAGGATCTTTATATCAAACTTAAGCAACATAAATATACTATAAGAACTTGACAAGAATCAAATGCTTTGTATAATCATGTTAAAAATCATGACCATTGTATTGACTGGAGTACAGTAATCCCTTGATTTATAGGACTAATGGGGGGAATGGGTGTCCGTTAATGCAGAAAGTCCATTAAATCGAAAGTAACCATTTTTTCATAAAATATACAATCCACAGTTCACATGCTTTCTTTTAACTCCTCTATCACTTGATGCCATTTTGAATTGTGAAAATTGCAAAATTATTTAATGAAGTCACAATTCCCTGTATACAATCTGACTACACGATAGCTCAAGGCAGAATGAGACCAAAACAAAGCGAATATACTCCACTCTACCAAAAACAAGTGCAATACGAAATGCGCATGGTGTGGTAATTGAGATTGTTTTTTCCAATTATTATTAATTAATGTACTATTATTTGCCTGACCCAATCAATCCAAAATCCGTTATATCAGGGTCCGTTAAAGTGAGGGATTACTGTAATGCCAATTCAGTTATCAACTGTATATCATTAAATATTCTATTATCAAATACACAAAGAATTGTAACATTAATATAAGTAAAGGTCTATTCAAATTGGAGAACTTTGTTGTAGGCAAAATTTATCAACAGATCCCTTTCTTGTCCACATAATACAAATTTTATGACAGGCATGATGCCAGACCTGAACACACCAATTCAAACACCACCATCCAGTAAAGCTTGTTTACCAATGGTGTCTTAGCTACGTCTCTTCCTTGTATATCAACTGATGTTCTACGTCTTTTATCTCATTCTTGTATCTCCTCTCATGATGTGATCATTACATGAGAGTGCAACTGGGAACATAACGTGTTTCATTTTCCTGTTTTCTCTTTTGCATATACTCGATCATGTGCACCACTGTGACCTCTTGCAATATATATATATATACACACGAATATAGTGAATATGAACGCGCACTTTCATAGAACACATAATCTCCTCCAACAGCAATGATTCAAACCCGGGACCTTTGCATGGTAGTTGGGAATGCTAACCTCTCATCTATGATTGACCCTAATAGGGTAGACTTCAATTACTACTCATTGAATGCCCTTCACCTCACATCCACGCGCAATGGGGTTTAGACCAGTCAAATCCTCTCAGGATCGCATTACCAGTAGTTTGCATTTTACAGAACTTTATTGTCAAACAGGGAGGTATATGAACACAAATATAGTGTGTATCAATGCGCACTTTCATAAAACATCTAATGCCTTCCAACAGCAAGGATTCGAACCCGGAACCTTTTGCGTGGTAGCTGGGAATGCTAACCACTCGGCTATGATCACCTCTAATGGGAAATGACTTCGATTACTACAGGTTGCCAATAAAAAAATCCGGCAGTCGTTATTCCAGTTCCAACAGTTTTCTGGCAGGATTTTCGGTGTGGTCTGTACCTGCATGGGGAACACAGTTTAAAGATTCCCGGGTTTCAAAGCTTTGAAGGCTGTTGTTCCAGTTAGTGATGATGATCCTGACAACCCACCTGCTACCTGTATTTAACCTTTTCTACTGTGTACAGTACTAATTGATTATTCTTCAGAACTGTGCTGTAAGTCCACCATATTACCAGTAAAGTACTGTATCATTTTCCTGCACCCAAACCATTTTATTTAGTTGTTCAAAATTAAAAGTTCATTTGCTTTTCATTTAGTGTTTAATTTTCTTTCTTTAAAGTACTATAGTCATTTTCTGTTACAATATATACAATATAAATAGAATCAGGAGGCAATTAATCAGTTTTCCAGAAAAATAAAAAAATCCGGCAGCCATGAAGTCCCAAGGTTGCCGGATTTTTGATTGTCAATCTGTACTAATTGAATACCTTCGTCTCACATCCATGAGCAGTGGGGTCTAGAACGGTCAGGCTCACATTACATGGTGTAACACAATTTTTGTTCCTGGGTAGTAAGTGTTATTTCGTAATTGCTTATGCATAAAAAAGTATAGAAGAAGGCTATCATTCCCTTCAAACTTTGCTTTTGTGACCAGGACAGTGATATTTTGAAATTTACCTATTTTCAGTTGGACAACAGGCGAATTTGCATATTTTCATTCACAAAGTCAGAAAAACAGCAACAAATGAATCAAAACTAACATGTATTTACACTAACATTAAACAAAAGTGATCACAAAAGATTTAGAAGTGCGTAGTTTTTTGAGAGTTACGATTGTGCAGTAAATCTCTTTCACGAATCAGACCCCAAATATAATCTCCTGTCATATTCTCATTGTATGTTCCTTGGTAATGGTATTCAAAGTCCAGTATATCCTGGTGGAAGTGCTCACCTTGTTACTCCAAACATGCCCCCATGTTTTTGAATGTATCAAGATCAGCGTCAAGGTTAAGGACTTTGAGGGACATCCTGCAACCCATTTTGCCATAGCTCTTCACCATAGCCTCAACCAGTTCCACATAGCTTTCAGCCTTTAGAGTAACCAGGAAGCCCCCAACAACTGTGATAAAGCTGTACCAAGCTGCTTTCTCTGTCAAAGTGAGCTTCTTGGAGAATTCCTTGCACTCCAGGATCTTCTTTATCTATGGTCCGACAAAGACACCGGCTTTGATCTTTACCTCAGACAACTTGGGGAAGAAGTCTTGAAGGTACTTGAAGGCTGCTGATCCTTATCTAGAGCTGTGAAAAATTGTTTCATAAGGCCTAATTTTATGTGCAGTGGTGGCATCAACACCTTCCATGGGTCCACTTGACGTTGCTCAGCACCAGAGAATTTTTGCAGTGCTCAAAGGTGAAATGAAGTGCCCAGAATTTGACTTGATCCCCAATAGGCATGCCAAAATATGCCTTGTAGGCCTCATACATCTTATTAGGTGCTCTCAAGGTGTAATATTTTGCTCTTGTTTTAATGAATTGGCTGCAGACTTAGCAAAATGCATCTGCTGATGCTTGCAGCCTCTAGATGCCATCTCAGAAAATGTATGTATATGTGTCCACTTAGGCAGCTAGATCTAAACGAAAAAGTAGAGAAAATGGCTATTATTCCCTTGAATCTATCTGGAATGTTCTGAAAAATAGGTAAATTTAAAAATATCACTGTCCTGATCACAAAAGCAAAGTTTCAAGGGAATAATAGCCATTTTCTCTACTTTTTGACATAATTAGAAAATCATACTTATTACCCAGGAACAAAAAAAGTAAAAATTTGTTACACATTGTTATCAGTAGTAAGCATTTTACAGAACTTTACTGTCAAATGTAGAGGTATATGAACACGAATAAAGTGCATATGAATGCGCATTTTCATAGAACACAAAACACAGAATGCCCCCCAACAGCCAAGTGGTTAGTATTCCTAACTACCATGTAAAAGGTCCTGGGTTCGAATCCTTGCTGTTTGAGGGCATTATGTGCTCTATGAAAGTGCACATTCATATGCACTATATTCAAGTTCATATACCTCCATGTTTGACAGTAAAGTTCTGCAAAATTCTAACAACTGGTAAAGTGAGCCCGGTGGGATGTGACCAGTTGAGACCCTGTTGCGTTTGGATGTGAGATGAAGAGTATAAAAAAATAGTGAAAAAATTATTCATCCTTTTCGCTGAAATATCTTCAACTATAGTGGATCTTTGCTGCAGTCATGAACAAATGACCTTTCTGTTACATAGTGTTATAAAAGCTGACAAAAATGACATCATCAGCAGAAAAAAAACAAATGGCAGTGATTTGCAATATAGGAAAACTCCCCAAATCATCAAACATCACTCAAACGCAAACATTCTTTCTAGTATGGTGTACAGAAACTACATCCTCCCTTGCGAGGAAAAAAATGCATTTATTTTTCAACGAAACAAGGTGGAAGCAACCATGACCTGCAAAGAAAGATGAGATGCTAAAGCACAAACCTCAAGAATAAATAACTATATTCTAGTTTCAAAATCTTTAATTGATTCCAGATCTTTCTAACATCAAAGAAATTTTCCACAACTTCTTTTATGTTTATCTTCAACCCTGAAGTGATCAATGATGAGACATTACAAACATTCCAGCAACAAATAGCTATTTGATTCAAAACATGAAAAATTTTATATTTCATATACAAGTTGTACCTCTCTAATCTAGTAAGTCCCGCGGTCTGGCACGTTTTGAATCTGCCACCATTAGTTTGTGGATCTGCCACCAGGGTGGTGCTGTTAGCAGCACTAAGGCACAAAAATCTGTTTATATTGCAGCCAAGCTAATTAACAGTCCTGTTAATTTCTTATATCCAGTTTTTTGCTGAAAATGAAAGCCAGAAAAGTTTAAAGTTTTGGAAAACTTTGAAAGGTGCCAGGAGTACAGAATTAGACTGCCCTTATAAAGTGGTTTAAGCTCTGACGTAATAAAGGTTTAAGCATTTCGTAGGAGATACTTAATGAGCAGGCCAAAGTTTTTCATAGAAAACTAAAGCTAGACTGTCATTGTGAATATTCACGAGGATGGTTACACAATTTTAAGTGGAGACATGGAATTTCAAGTACATAAGTATGTGCAGTGAAAAGTTTGTAGATGAATTTGCACAGTTAGTGGCAGCAGAAAACTTAACCTCAGAACAAGTGTATAATGCTTACAAATCTGCCTTGTATTAGTGTTGTATTCCATGAAAAACCAGTGCCCAAGATATTGAGGAGTCTCCATCTGGGGGTAAGGATTCCAAAGATAGGGTGATAATTCTTTGGCTGCAGCAATGATGCAGGAACACATAAAACCAAGCTGATGTTAATTGATAAGAGTGTTCACTCAAGGGCCTTTAAAGGGGTGAAAATTCTTTATACTTATGTACCGTGATACCAAAAAAGGGTGGATAACAACAAAACTTTTTCTTGAATGGTTTAAAAATTACTTCGGGCATGAAGCTGGAGCACACTGTAACTTTGTTGGCCCCAATCCAAAGTGTAAAGTATTTTTTATTTTAGATAATTGTTTGGTACACCCCAGAGCAGAAATTTTGATAAAAGACAAAATTTTTGGTCTATACCTCCCTCCTAACTGCACCTTTCTGATTCAGCCTTTTAACCAGGGCATATTACTTTCATTGAAATCTAAATACAGATCAGAATTCATGCACCATCTCCTTGTCACACTGAATAATGGGAAGCTTCCTGAAGATATCATGAAGGAATTTAACTTAAAGGATATGGTATGGTAACTAGCTTCTATCTGGAATAAAGTTGAGAAAATTACACTGCAAGGTGACTGGCACAAACTGTGACCAAGCTTAATGTTTCAGGACGAGGAAAAGAATGAACCTGACTTCCTTGGATTTAGAGTTTCTAGTGAAAAGATATTGATCCAAGAATTGGCTAAGTATGCTAGGAGTATGGCTAACGCAAAGTGTCTTGCAATAACCAAAGAGATTACAGAGGAAAATCTAGGGGAATGGATGAACATTGATAATGATGAGCCTGTTGTTTATCAACCAACTAATCAAGAAATCATGGAGATGGTTCAGCAAGGTGAGAAGAAACAAGATCATGAAGAAAGTGCAGAGGAAAAAGGAGGAATTGGAAGAAAGAATTTCTATAGATAAATGCATTTAGATGATGAGAGATTTAATTGCAGGACTGGAGCAAAGGGACTTTATAACAAAGCAAGAAATTATCTGTAAGTTTGATTCAAGAAAACTAATTACAGAAAAGCCAAAGTACCAAAAGTAAGCTACATTGGAACAGTGGTTGAAGAAGGTCTTTAATAACACTCCAAGGCTCATTCCAGCATGGAAAATCCACTTCCTTGCACCTCCTCTACCCCTGATGTGCAAGTATCTGCTGACCATGAAGAGCCTGCTAACTTTGATGTACTCCTGATGTAATCTGATGTAACTATAGAAACCTTGTTTGGAAGCAGTAATGGCTGTATTATTTTGTGTTTTAAGCAATATATATGTGGAATGAGCAGGCAAGACTAGGGGCCGGTCATATGTTTACATAGGTTCCCTTAGGGATCAGTTTCTGTTTTCCAGCATTTTCTGTGGTCCGGCAATAGCCAGGTCCCAGGATTGCCATATTACATGGGTTCAACCTGTAATAGGTAGGAACATTAGGTAGAAACAGTAGTTAGAAGTAGTGAGTAGGTACATTTGGTGTTAGCATAAGGTAAAAGTAGTTGGTAGGAACATTAGGTTGTAGCCTCAGAAACCACTGTGCTAGAGTTGCTGTCTACCAGTGGCCTGTTAAGGGTGAGGCACAAAAGGTCAAGAAGCAGCACTGGAGTTTGCCAGTTATGGAGACTCTTTTGCCTTGGTCACCCCTTTGAGGGAGTACCCAAGGGGAATGTTTACCAGAGTATATATATAGATAAGTAGATATACCTTATACATTTGTGAAAGCATTAAGCACTCTTTATCCTGTATTTCTAGTTTGTAATTTTTCCACGAAATTTGTAACTCTTAAAACGATTTTATTGATATGCAAGAGATAGCATACTGTGTCAGTATAATGTATTGTTCTTCCATAGGTTTAACACCTGTTTCTCCCATAGGTTTTACATTTTTACAAAGCCAGTGGATGAAGAAGAAGTTCCTGATTATCGTCAGATTATCAAAGAGCCAATGGACCTAGAGACGATGATGACAAAGATCGACCAACATAAGTATGTCTGTGCTCAGGAGTTTCTCCGTGATATTGACCTCATTTGCACAAATGCTCTTGAGTACAACCCAGATCGTAACCCAGAAGGTATGTTGTGGAGGTCTGTCATTCACTTTCTAAAGCACATAGATTTATTGATGTGCACTTTTTTCCTTAAGAGGAAGACTGCTGTAATTGTCTGATGACAATGCTCTAGCAGATATTAGATTGTTTTTATGTTTGGACCACTCTCCAGCCATATAGGTTTGACCCACTCTCCAGCCATATAGATATGTATGTGCTTAGGTAACCTCTCGACCAGTATGTAAAACGATTGAGATTTCCCACTACAGTTCCAAGGCAAAGTTTCAGGTGGCAGGGAAACCTTTTGGATGCCAAATGTTGTCTAGTCTGCTTTCTTGTTAAGGATTTTTGGTGGCTACGTTGGATGGATGGGCCACATTGAGTGTTATCAAAATAGGTAAGTGGCTAGAGACCAGTTTATGTTGTGTACTCTAAGTTGTCCATGTTTACTGTTGTGGTGAACAAAAGGTAAATTCTGGCGATGTTGGCTGCTGAGGGTCATGCATTGGGAGTCTGGTTGGTTGGGTGCATATGTTTAGGATGTTAAATGGATGCAGTTAGCTTATGAGATTACCTTTAGGATCTTGGGTCTGGCTGTTGAGCAGTGGAGGATAGCAGACACTGAAATCTCCACATAGATGGGTTTTGTGTATATAGGCCAGGTCTGTAGTTTTTAATGTATCTGCAAGGGCATGTAATGTGGAGTGGTATCTAGATGCTGGTTATATTGGGGTTAATGCTGTGTTGTTTTACTTTTATGGGCCATATTTCTAGGGTGTTTTATACTCAAATAGGATGATGTGGTAAACAAGAGTTATGGGTCCTCCTTGTTGTCAGTCTTGTATTAGGGTTGTGTATTTGTAGAGAGTTGGGAGGGTAGATGTGTATAGAAGTCTGTTTTTTTTGGATGAGGGTTGTGTATGTTGTGTTCTTAAAGTAGGTTGTGTACATTTATTTTTACTTTTGGTATTGAGTTGTAGGATGTTTAGTTTGTGGTTGGGATTACATGGAGTTGTGGGTTTTGTTTGTGAGGAGAGGGGTTGTGTATTTAGTGCTTTTATACGTTAGGTGTTTGCCTGGTAATGTGAGGATTTGGAAGGAGGATGCTTTAGGTGTTTCTATACAAGTGGTTCGTGTATATATTTCTAGAGCTCTGAGTTGCCCTTTATGGCTACGAATGATACTTGGTATACTTTATGGAAAGGAATGATATTTGTTTGCCATTTCCCATGTCAGCAAGGTAAGGCCAGGGACAAACAAAAGGCCTTATTCCTTCACATTTATTCTCTAGCTGTCATGTGTAATGCCGTGAAACCACAGCCCCCTATCCACAACCAGGACCCACAGACCTTTTCATGGTTTTCTACAGTAGTTCCTGTATACCATATTGCTCCAATTCACTCTATGCAGGCCTTTTACCCTTATGTATGTTCAGGCCCCAAGCACTTATAAGCATATTTATTCCATCCTTCCATTTCCAGTTCAGTCTCCCTCATCACCATGTCCTCTGCACCTGAGACACATGTATCATCTCTTTCAATGTTTCCTCACTCAGTCTCTCCATGTCTCCAAACTATTTTCAGCAAAGCTGACTCAGCCATACTCTTATTACCACACCTGCCATTATTTACTTGATTAACATCCCCTCAATATTGTCCTCAAACATTTCATTTCCAACATATTTAACCTCTTATGTACATTGTCATATATAGCCCATGACTCACATCCATAGAACACCATCAGCTGTAGAATGTTTTTAAACATAACCATTTTCATTCTTCTACATAGTGATCTCACTTTCCATACATTCTTTAGTGTTACCAGAACCTACACCCACTTGCAAATTTTTATGTTCACTATTTCTTGCATGAGCTATGTAGTGTCCAGAAAAGATGACTGAGCCATAGAGATAAAACTATCCTTATTTGGCTCTTTCCTCTGATCCTTCTTTTGGAAAGTAACATGGAAGGAGAGGATTTCCAACCCCTTTTAGTTGCCGCCTATTACATGTAGAAGATATGTGGTCAGTACTCTCTCCCACAATTCCCCAGGGAATATATAATTCATGGTTAACCCCTGATTTTTCATATGCCCTGGTTCAGTCCATCAGTGGCACGTTGACCCCAGTATACCACATCGTTCCAATTCATTCTATCCCGTGCATGCCTTTCACCCTCCTGCATGTTCAGGCCCCAGTTCCTCAGTCTTTATCACTCCATCTTTCCACCTCCAATTTGGTCTCCCACTTCTCCTTGTTCCCTCTGCTTCTGACACATATCCTATTTTGTCAACCTTTCCTCACTCATTCTATCCACATGTCCAAACCATTTCAACACATCCTCTTCTGCTCTCTCAATCACACTCTTTTATTAACACCCATCTCTCTTACCCTTTCATTACTTACTTGATGAAACCACCTCACACCACCTGTTGTCTTCAAACACTTAATTTGCAACACATCTACCCTCCTACACACAACCCTCTAGCCTATGCCTTGCAACCACATAATATTGTTGGAACTACTATTCCTTCCCACATACTCATTTTTGCTCTCTGAGAGGACATTTTCTCTTTCCACACATTCTTCCTCACTCTAAAAACCTTGCTGCCTCCCCCACCCTATGACTCACTTCTGCTTTCATAGTTCCATTTGCTGCCAAGTCTACTCCCAGATATCTAAAACACCACTTTCTCCAATTTTTCTTCATTCAAACTTACCTTCTGATTAACTTGTCTCTCAACCCTGCTGAACCTAATAACCTTACTTTTATTCACATTTACTTTCAACTGGCTCCTTTCACATGCCTTCCAGGCACCAGCTTATACAGTTTCTCACTCGAATCAGCCACCAGTGCTGTATCATCGGCAAATAACAAGTGACTCACTTTCCAGTTCCTCTCATCCCCAACAGACTGCATACTCGTCCCTCCCTCCAAGACTCTTGCATTTACCTCCCTCACTAACCCATCCATAAACAAATTGAACAACCATGATGACATCGCTCACCCCTGCCGCAGACCAGCCTTCACTGGGAACCATTCACTCTCCTCTCTTCCTACTCGTACACACTCCTTACACCCTTGATAACAACCTCTCACTGCTTCTAGCAGCTTACCTCCCACACTTTATATTCCTAAGTCCTACAAAGCATCTCTATCAACCCAATCATATGCCTTCTTCAGATCCATAAATGCCAAATATAAAGCCATCTGCTTTTCTAGGTGACTCTCACACACATTCTTCAAAGGAAACACCTGATCCACACACCATCTACTACTAGTAAAACTGCACTGCTCCTCCCCAGTCTGATGCTCTGTACATGCTTTCACCCTCTCAGTCAATACCTTCCCATACATATTTCAAGGTATACTCAATAAACTTAAGCCTCTTTAGTTTGAACACTTACCTTTATCCTGTTTGCCTTTTATACATTGGCACTACACATGCATTCTGTCAATCTTCAGCCATATCACCATGATCCATACATACAAAGAATAATCTCACCAGTCAATCAACAACACAGTCACCCTCTTTCTTAGTAAATTCAAATGCAGTATCACAGACTTGCACCGCCTTGCCACATTTTATCTTCCACACGGCTTTCACCACCTCTTCTCCCTTCACCAAACCACTCTCCCTGGCTCTCACTTTGCATACCACACCGGCTAAAATGTTGTACATCTGCAATTCTTATTATCAAACACTTTTAAAAATCCTTCAAAATACTCATTCCATCTCCTCCACACCCCATTACTACCAATTATCACTTTCCTATTGGTCCCCATCACTGACGTTCCCATTTGTTTTCTCGTCATCTTCACATTACTTACCACCTTCAAAAATATCGTTTTAATCTTGCTAAAGTTTAATGATACTGTCTCACCCCAACTCTCATTTGCCCTCTTTCTCAGCCCCAGCACCTTCCCCTTGACCTCCTGTTGCTCTCTCGTATACATCTCTCAATCATTTCCACTATTTCCTTGTAAGTACCACCCAAACGCCTCTCTTTTCTCTTTCACTAGCAACTTTACTTCATCCCACTGCTCACTACACTTTCTAATCTGCCCACCTCCCATCTTTGCCATAATACATGCATTGCTTGCACATGCCGTCAATGCTTCCCTAAATACCTCCCATTCCTCACCCTTTTCCCTCATTTCATTTGCTCACACCTTTTGCCATTCTACACTCAGTCTCTTCTGGTATATCTTCACACAAGTCTCTTTTTCCAAGCTCACTTACCGTCACCTCTCTCTTCTCCACGACATTGTCTCCTCTTTCTAGAAAACCCCTACAAATCTTCACCCTTACCTCCGCAAGATAGTCGTCAGACATCCCACCAGCTGCCCCTCATAGCACATTTACATCCCAGAGTCTCTCCTTTACACAGTTATCAATTAATATGTAATATTATAATGCCTGTTGACCATCTCTCCTACTTACACATGTATACTTGTGTATATCTCTCTACATAAGTATACTTGTGTATATCTCTCTTTTTAAACCAGGTATTCCCATTCACCAGTCTTTTTTCAGCCCATGAGTCCACAGGCTCTTTATCATTTCTATTCATAACACTGAATACCCCATGCGCACCAATTACACCCTTAACTTCGCATTTAAATCACCCAGCACTAATACCTGGTCTCGTGCACCAAAACTGTTGACACAGTCACTCAACTGCTGCCAAAATGCCTTTCATTATCTTTCTTCTCATGGCCAGGTGCATAAGTGCCATTAATCACCCATCTTTTGCCATCCACTTTCAGTTTTACCCACATTAATCCAGAATTTACTGCCTCTCACTCTATCACACACTTCCACAACTCCTGCTTCAGGAGTAGTGCTACTTTTTCTTTAGTACTTGTCCTCTCACCAACCCCTGCCTTTCATCCCAAGACATTTCCAAACCATTCTTCCCCTTTACCCTTGAACCCTGTTTCACTCAGAGCTAGAACATCCAGGTTTCTTTCCTCAAAATGTAAAACCTATCTCTCTTCTCTTCTCATCTTGGTTACATCCACGCCCATTCTGACACCCCAATCTGAGCCTTCAAGGAGGATGAGCACTCCCTGCTTGCCTCCTTTTTCTGTTTCCTCTTTTAGAAATTGAAATACAAGAAAGGGAGGGTTTCCAACCCCCCACTCGTGTCCCCTTTAGTCGCCTTCTCTGACACACGGGGAATGCAAAGGTAGACCTCTCTTCCCTTCGTCAAATATATATTTATGTATATATTCTTTTTTTTTTCATACATATTCGCCTTTTCCCGCGTTAGCGAGGTAGCGTTAAGAACAGAGGACTAAGCTTTAGAGG
>JAYMFT010039491.1:0-15670 GCA_038088735.1 Panulirus argus | reverse complement strand
ACGTGGGAAGTATTCTTTCTCCCCTATCCCCTGGGATAATATATATATATATATATATATATATATATATAATTCCTGTAGAATCAATCAGAAGTTACATCTTTAACTGTTACTTAAGAAAGTCACAAAGGGTCCTCATAAGGCTCATACAGCAACATTTTGCAAAAGCAACATTCAAGAATTAGGGGACAAGTCCTTAAAATGACGCTGCGGCCCCACACAAATGACAAACTGGTAAATATTTCAATACTTTAATTTACCATTTCAAATATTCTCCTCTTTCAATGAAGGAAAAAGTAAATTTATTTTAAGGCTGTTCAGTCATACTGCCTTTTATAATGATGCTAAAGCTAAATAATACATCAGTGTTCAATTCCATGCACATTTTTACTTTGTTTTTTCTTAAATCAAAGCTACCATAATTCATCCCATTATTCTAAGAATTTTACATAAAAAAATAAGAAATTTGTGTGGCCAGCTGGATGGGCAGCTACAACTGATGGCAATTACAAGTACTCAGGGGCTAGATAAGATTTTCTTCAATAATATTCCGAATATGTAGATAAGTACATGCATTTGGTAACAAAGACCTACTTCAGAGATGTGTGCAGGAAAATGAAGGAAAAATCATACCACCAAATCCTTCACTGATTAGCAGTTGAATGTTTTGAAACAAGTAATCAAAAGCAACTGAGTGCTAGGGAAGACTTCCATCTCTTTTGGCTATTTTCTCCAATTATTTTCTGAATCTGTAGATCAATATCAATTCATGCATTACACAGGAACCTGATGAAGAGAACTATGTAGAAAATATATATGAAAAATGCAATTTATCACATCACTCACTCACTATGCGATGAATGTTCTGAACAAAGGGAGACTGTGAATGTCCCATAGAAAGATGATAATTTCAACACTACCATCCACTTGTCTCTTACTTTTCAATGTAAATAATTATTAGTCTTCACTGAAACTATGTACATTTCATATATGTATACTTAAGATTTCCCAGATCTTTTTGTGTTCTGTTGTCAAGGAATATGTTAGGCCCCTGATCTTCAACCTTTTATTCATAATGAAAACCACTTAAATGATCTCTACAGAACTAAGAATCAAGCAATTTCTTGGTCCCTTTCATGCAAATTTGGATTACTGCGTTTTAGTCTTCTATCCCCACAAACAATGGGAAAATCAATTGTAATCATATTCTACCTGCTGATGGTCACCTTCTAAGGAACACCAGGTTTACATCTAAGTAATGTTCTTAAAACGCCACATAAGTGAGAACTACCTGACTTAAAACATTAAAATGCATTGTGTACCATGAAATAATAAATAAACAAACATAAATATCTAATAATGATATGGAGAAACTTACTTTGACTTGCAAACTAACTGCTGGCACCCATGAAAATGGCAGTTCCAGTTGTGTAAATACCAGGATGTGCTTCTATTGGGATACAGATCTAAATTCATTTTAGCAATGGTTATGAAGGATGAACATTACAATATGGTGATCTGCTGTCATTAAAAACTTTTACACATATTGACTTTAAAAGCTCTTAAAATACCCTCTTTATTTACTAGCATAATATTACTAAAGAAAAAAAGTACATCACAGGAATCACTAAAACAAAGGAACAATTTCTTATCACAACATTCAAGATGATACAGAACACTTCTACATCCTGTATTTTCCTTTCCTCTTTCTCCTTATTCTTCATCAACCTCTTGAAGATTCAATCTTAATTTTCTGCACTCTATTAGCCCTTTCTCCTAACACAAACACACAATGCATTTTCATACATCTAATCAGACTGTAAAGTTCTTTCTTTGATCCATATAACATATAGGCAATCAAAAATCTAATTCAAAATCAACTTACCGATGCTCTGTCTAGAACTTTGAGAGAGGAGGGTTCAGCTATCTTGTTATCAAGCAAAGCTTTCTCTAATGTTCTTAATGGCAAGGCATCCCACTTCCCTATGACCACCAGATCAATGTCACTGAAAATATCACAAAGAATTAACATACATGAATAAAATGAAGGAGATACAGGAGTAACAGGAAGATACACATTTCAAGTTGTCATGGAGAAAGAATATACTGGTATATTCAAGTAATATTTAAAGCATAAGATTGCAAAAATTTGCATGATATGGTGGAGAAAAGCATGAAGTGAAAAGAGTATAACTGACATCTTTTTGTCAAGTAAGAATATATGTGCATGGTACATGACTTACAAATCAAAATAGAATGCTTTGTACCTCCTGATGAAACATGGAGTTGCCAAAATGAGATTAAAATCAATTTAGATGATCATATAAACTTATTTTTGTATTAACCTGGTACTTTAGAAAGAGATCTGTGAGAAAAAAGAATGAACTAAAACAGGATCAGAGATTAGATGACACAACATATAAAGTTTGTGTGGGGATAGTGGAGAAAGAGTACTTCCCACGTATTCCCTGCAAGTCGTAGAAGACGACTAAAACAGATGGGAGTGGGTGGCTGGAAATCTTCTCCTGTTCTACTTTTCCAAAAGAAGGAGCAGAGAATGGGGCCATGTGAGGATTTTCCCTCTAAAGCTCAGTCCTTTGTTCTTGACAATACCTCCCTGATGCAGGAAATGGTGTATATGTATGAAAAAAAACTAGTGATTATGATAAATGGCCATCTATAACTGCACTGCACTCAAGTTTATAACTACATGTCTATCATGTACCTTAGTACCCCAACAGCTTATCTCAGACCAAGCAGCTGTGTTATTCCTTTGCTGAATCATGCTTTTGGAGGCTACAGCCTACAGCCCACAATCAAAAATCATTCTTTTCCATACTGATCTGAAATACCATTAGCCCAAATCAATCAATACACTATATCCATCTATTTCTCCCTCTGTCTAATTTTTCTCATGTTTTCAATAAAGCAGTACCATCTTCAACTTATTACTTTCATGCATTCGACATGTCATAATATCAAAAAAGAATCTTATCAATACATCTTTTTAATGATTTCACATCATATATCCTTCTCGCACCATGATGCTCTTCAGGGCACTAATTCTCTCACAAACTGAATACTGATGAGTAATCACTGCACCATACAAGGTGGATAAAACTGCTGAATTAGCAGGCATAAAAAAAATCCATCATAGCATACTGATATAGTAAAAGGCCTGAACTACTAGGAACTGAAACTACCGATGATGCACTCTCTGTGGGTAGTAGATGGTAGGCAGCCACTGACCAGGGAGGTATATTATGGGTACTACCCACCTGGGTATTGGGTGAACCAGCACTTCAGTGGATGTCCGGTTGCACTCCCGTGACCCAGGTCTTTCCTTTCTTCCTCACATACTTGTGGACTGTTGGCATTCTGTCTACAAACATAGTCTCTCCTTGTCACACATAACACTTGACAACACTTAACTCACATAACTCATTCTTTGCAACTCTAGATTTTCCTGTGGTAAGCACTTTGCTCATGCCCTGCCTTTTAGCAAAATGGTAGGAACAATAGGTAGTAGGTAGGAATGTTATGTAGAAGTGATAAGCAGGGGCATTAGCTGGGAGCATTGGGTATAAGTGTTAGTTTGGAACATTATTCAGGAAAATTAAGTAGAAACATTAAGCAGAAGTAGTTGGTATGAACATTAAATAGGAGCTTGTGCTAGAGTTGCCCTCTGCTAGTGACCTGTTAAGGGTGAGGCACTAGTCTTAGAAATGGCACTGGAGTTCAACAGTTATGGAGACTCTCCTGTCACGGCCACTCCTTTGTGGGAGTTCCCAAAGGGGAAAGGTGTCAAAGATATAGACAGATAAATAGTGCAGTTTTAAGGATGTCTCAGTTTTCACTATAACAAGCAATAGCTACCTGGTAGGCAAATAAAGGCCGGTACGAAAGCTACCAAATATTTCCACTCGAGCTTGAGGCCACAGATCCACAATAACCTGCTCGATGCGTTCCACCACTCTTTTTCTCATGGTGTGCTCCTCTTCACTTGGACACATCCATGAATAGAAGTCTTCCATCTCTTGGTGTAGCCTGCCAGGACGACATATAACATTAATTTATCTGTGTTACCAATGACAAAATCACAACTAGCTACAACATTAAAATAAAACATTCAATTTCATCCTTAAATCTGATATAAGAAGATATCAATCTAAAGACAAAATCTAGCAGTACAGAGATAAAATGAATTTGGTGAAAGTTTAAAACAATAAAAGAAATACAAAATATCACCACTAAACATCATATCAATATGCCCATGATCATATATAATTATCTAAAATCTATCAAGATGCTATGCCAGGGTGATCTAGTCAGCAATTAGCAGCAGGTCAAGCTGTGGCCTGTGGATGGATTTCTACACCATTAAAGATAGAAAAAAATAATAAACAAAAATACAAAAGGAGTCTTAAAATTTTGTCTTCCCATCGGAAACATACATTTACATGAATTTTACAAATCAAAAAAGAAAAGGTAACTTTGGATTTCACAAATTTAATGAAAAAAGTACTGTTAGATTTTAAAAACCTTTGGAAAAAATGAAACTTTTTCCATTACCAATATGATATGAAGGCAATCCTAAATCTGTCCATTATTCTCGACAATAATCTGTAGATACCAACATGCAGCGAAAGTCGATCTGTTGGTGTTTCAAGAATATGAACAATTGTGTTGCACAACTTCAATTACGATGTCTACACTTCTAACTCTTCACTATTGTCCATTTTGACCTATGCAATTATCTTGCACTGAGGCAACAGCAACAAACCTTTCACAAATTTGTTGTACTGTCAAGGCAAATCTTTGTGAAAGAATTCTTCAAACTTCCTTTGGATGAATGTTAGAAATCTGAAGACTTCTATTATTGACACTAACTCCCTCCAATCATCTAAATTAATTCTATCGCCCATCACTCAAACCTGCAATCATAAGTTTAATAAAAAACATGAAAGATATCATGTAATCAGGTCATAAAAATGTTAGATTCTACTTTTAGTTTCATAATTCCGTGTCAAGTATAATCCCATAAAATTGGTAACATCTTTAAGAACCTCCCTCTACATAAATTCTGTTACCACAAATCTGGTAATGCTACGGTAAGCAGTCACACCATAGCTACTTCCAAAATATTGTTGCAATAATTGATCATTCCCAAGCTTGTGAACAATCCTGTTCATTCAAGTGAATGAAAGGCAAGCAATCATCATCATCCGGTCTACTGTACACATATAAAGATTGTTACTTGGCATCCAGTACACAAGCTTAACTAATTTTCATCACTTCATGAAGATACAAAAGAAAATTTAAAGAAATAAAGAAATAACCTCAGCAAAAAGTGAAACAACAAATGGTGGAAAACCAAAATAAGAACGACAACAAAAGGCAAAAACCGATGGATGACCCTTCCCAAATAACCAAGACACATCCCAAACTAACTACAGAGGCTCATCACTTAAATACTGGGAAAAAAAGAATCAACTCAACATAAACAACAAAGATAATTTGGGGATAATCTCTTCAATATGCACAGAAATAACACAGTGGTTACTCATCAAACCTTATGACATACAGTGGATGATTTCGAACCATAACAAAACAACTGGGGGATAACCCTGAGGAACAGCTACAGCATCACAGGAGCTTAACCCTTTGGCCACAACTGCAGACTTAAGTTGAAGTGCAGGTCACCACAAATGGTGACAAGTCAGAGGTATATAAAAAATAGGACTCATCACCCCAATCCACGTAGGATGAAGCAAAGCAACCGAAAACCTACCCACTGACAGCAGTGACATCACACGTTATCAAAATTTTTGAGAGTCTCAAGGTGTAAAATAACCATCTTGATGGAATCAAACTTTGTCTATATAACCCAGGACAACATGGTTTCAGGACAGAAAGATCTTTCCTCACTCAGATGCTAGACCCCTATGATGAAGATTATAAGGGCACTGCAGAACAAACGAAATGCATGTGTTGTGCACAGGTTTTGCTAAAGTGTTTGAAAAATGTACCCACAGTGTCAAGCAAATTATTTCCAGCACCTCCATATAAAGTGCTCAGTCCCCTAAGACACTGTACTTCCATCCTTTCTATTCCTCATTCTCATAACTGACACTGAGAGACAATTTCATATCTTGTACAGATGATATTAGAATAAATACGGAAATCTCATTAGTAGAAGACATTACGAACTAGATACTGACATCAACCAAATCTTCCTCTGGGCAACGTAAACCAACAGGTTTTGCATTGGGGACACTTTCCAACACCTCCAATATGGGGATAACATTGAAATTAAGAAAAGTGCATAATATCAAACCAGACACAGGTATACCAATGACCCAATCCAGCAGCCTGAGCACAGCTCTGGCTGTAGGGGTAAAGACCTATGAAGACCACCTGATATATATAGATGGCAAGCTTAATCATGAATGTTGAGAGAATCAAAGCAGACCACTATTGACAGGCTTATGAGCACTGAAGAAAGACACTCTTCAAGGCATCTGTGCTCCATGAACAGCATAATGCTCTGTACAGTTGGGAAGGGTCTTGTGCCACTGCAAAGAATTGAGTTCTAAGCATGCTGTGGGGGAAGTGTATGGGGAAGACCTTTGTTCCACTGAGTAAGTGTTTAGTGTTTGCTGTTGCCCAGTATATAGTGACTCTTCTGAGTGCTCTATTTTGTGTGGTAAAGAGCCCCGTTTTAGTTGCTCTTGGGAATGTAGAAAACCATGCAAGCGATGCATAATCTAGGTTGGGGGTGGATGCAATGTTTACAGAGGATGCAAAGGAATTTTTTTTTCCTGCACAAATCGGGTACCAGTTAGTGTATTAAAGGCATTTAGTTTGTTGCTTTTGTGTTAATATTACTGGTGTGGGGAGTGAATGCCATTAGTGCATCCTATGTGATGCTTTGATTAATTGGTGTTTTGTTCAGTGTGAGAAACTGTCCATACAAAGTAACTGGAGGGTGTAGGTTGGATTTGTGCCAGTCTGGGATTGAAGGGATTATCAAAGATTTCTGTAGATATGAGGAAACTCTGTTCTGGATGAGCCTTTGTTCCATCTGTACAATATAGTGCCGCACTTTGCTGTTGCTACTGTGGTGTCAGGGAGTTGTGATGTAACTACGAGGTTGTCTGTGTACAAGAGAATCTTATTTTGAGGTTTTCTGTGATCACTGAGATATGGGCATACATTAGTAATTATGTACCTGAAACCAAGGTGAAGGAGAGAGAGGTGAGTGAATTGGGGTGATCTGAGTAAGAATGTCAGCAATTCCAAGGTAAGGGATCAGGTACTGAATGTAAGAGTGGGTTTAAGTTACAGTTGAGGGTATCCAATGATGTGAATGAAAATGATCAGTTAGTGGAGGTACGTGCTGAAAAAGGACTTTAACTGAGAATGCCTAGGAGTTCAAAGAGAGGAACATAAATATACGTGGGTGAGTAAGATAGATGGAAAGTGGGCATTAATTATTAGATTGTGTATTAAATGTTGTACCTCTCTAATCCGGCAACTGTGGGACCTGGACACTGCCGGACCACAGAAAATGCTGGAAAACAAAAACTGACCCCTAAGTCATACATAGTTGATATCCAATCTCATAGTACTTACACAAAGTCTTTACAGAAGTTCCTTTATCTAATTTTTTCAGTAACTTCATCTTTTCAACCACATATAATAATGATTTATGCTTACGCTTATCAGCACTAGCGTCATCTTCTGCTCCTCTTGGTCTCTTGGATGACATCCTAAAGGGCTAAAATATAGGTGAATATAAGAAATTAACAGGACTGCTATTCAGCTCAGCTGCAGCATAAACAGATTTTGGAGCCTTCGCACTAATAACAGTGACGCCCTGGTGGCAGATCCACAGAGCACTGGATTAAAGAGGTACAACATGTAATTGACTAGCACACAAAAGAAAGACTCTTGGATGTGAATGTCCTGAGAGGGGCAGTTGGAAGTGATGTTTGATCATTACATGGTGGAGGAGACAGTGAAGGTTTGTAGAAGATTTTGGAAATGAGGGCATAATATGGGTGGAAAGAGGCTGGTGAAAGTTAGTACACTTCAAAAAGAGGTTTGTGTGAACAAATACCAGGACACGTTGACTGAAGATTTGGTTAAATTAGGCTGATTTTGATCAAATAATCAAATCTTTTGTTATATAATTTACCTAAATTACCTAAACTAGCTAGCTAGTTAAATTTCACATGCTCCATCATAGACAGTTATATGTCACATGTCCCATCAGTCATATTTCATAAACGGAAGCTTAAAATGGTTGTATAATGAACATCTTTTTTTTTCTATATCTAACAGAATAATTCTGCAAGTGATGGGTTTATTCTACAATGGTAGTGTAATGTTTAGAAAACACAATAAAAGCTACAGAGCATAATTTGGAGCATCATATCTCGTTCTATGGTTTTATTCTATGTTGCCCAATGGATAAGGCATTTGATTCTTTGGCCAAGGATTGTCACTTTAAGTCCTACAAGGGCTTTTGTTAATTTTATTGCTAGGGCTACAGGATTGAGAATTCTACCCATGTTGGTATCTCATGTGTCATCCAAGGCAACTAAGAAAGGGGGTGAGCTGAAAACCTCCCCTCCTCAAATTATCACTTTTCAAAAACAGGAACAGAAGAAAGCCAATTGAGGATTCTTCCTCAAAGGTTGAACTTAGTTAATCTGTTCTTGGTGCTTCTTTCTAATGCCAGAAGAGGCAAAATATGAAAAAAATATACATATAATGATGGTGGCGAGGAATGCAGGACAAGCATGGGGTTAATTAATGCACGAGTACAAAAGTGTTAGTGAAAAAGAAAACATTCAAGAGTTTTTACTGAAATATTAGAGTAAGGGTAGTAGGAGTGCCAGAAGTGGTCCTACTGAAAGATGGCTAGCCAGCATCCATGATTTTCATTCATAATTTCCCAGTTATCGTCCATCTCTGGGTAATGCTGAAGTAGAAGAGGGCTGGGAGGGAAAAATCCAACAGAAAGGTTATGCACCATTTTTTTTAAAGTGAGTTTTCATGCTAAACATAACAGTAGGTACTTTTTCATATATGTTGTACATAAACACTAATATTTATCACTTATAGATTTTTTTTTCAAAAGTAACTTACAGGCAAAAGTTTATTCAAATGAATAAATGAAAAATATAAAGCTCCAATTCACACTTCACAGCCTTCACTCTGCTCTTTAAACAGAAAAAAACAACACTAAAATTGTAAAAAAAATACTCAAAACTGATTTTAGTGCATAGATGCATTACTAAATTACCATTCCATAATATTTTATTAAAATATCCACACCATCAAGACACTGCTTACATTTCCATGATGAACTGTCATGAGTGACAAGATTACCTTGAAGAAATCTATCACACAGGATGATAAAATATTAAACTTACCAGTCAATCACACAGGGACCACATAATTCACACAATCTCAACTTGAGAAGTAACATCGTTACAATGACGTTGCCACAGATGTTGTTGCTTACACAAATGCCATCTTACTCTCACAAGTGTCAGGTCAGTAAACCACAAGCCCTAAAGAAGTGGATGTAGTATCATATTAAAGTTACAAGTGTTATGTCACTATCCACAAGCCCCAAAGAACTGCTGTGGTACTGTATAACTGTTACAAGAGTTCTCTCAAGGCTGCAGGTGCCATAACTTGCAGAAGTCCTCCCCAAGTCACCACTCAAGGTACCATATCAGTCAAAGGCGTCAGGTGACTACCACAGGAGTCAAGTCACAGTACAAAGTCTCAAATTACCTTCCAAGGTACTATATCACCGCAAACTGTTGTTACGAAAATGAGGTGGCTACAACTGTCATCACTAATGCTGGTGTCAGGTTATCCCTAAGACGTCTACAGGTGTCATCACCAACACACGTAACAAGCTAATACCGCAAGCATCACGTCACTACCAGTCACAAGGTTACCCCAGACTTCCTGATACTTCCATACGATCATAAATGAATCATCTACCACAGTTTAACTACGAAAAAAGAAAAAATACTTAAAGCCCCTTCCACAAACACCGAGACAATTCCACAGGTTTTGGAGGATCTCATCATGTCTACACTTGCCAGATCACTAAAATAAACAAGTCGCCATTCCAAATACCACCATCACAGCTGAGGGACCACCACTACGGGGCTCCTCGGCCATTACCTTATAAGTCAGGTCACTACATCGCGTCAGGTGAATACGAGTCGTGTCAGGTGACTACAAGTGTCAGGAAAACTACACGAGAGGTGTCGGGCCACTTACAACTGCTGGCCTCTCGCTAGCACGGCCGTAGAGTCGTGCTCAGTGGTACCTGGTCACGGCTAAAAAGCCCGAGGGCACTCACCCAACTACACCCAGGTCGTAAGAGGAGGTCACACGCCGCCAAGGACAACCTCCAAACTGTCCTATGAGGTTCTTATGGTTCTGATTGAGGCCGTAGGTGCTGGCCCGGTTCTCTCGTTTCCTCTTGGTCCTGTTGTAGTAACTGTTATTGGCGTTCACACTCGTATTTTTGTTAGTCCTTTCCGAGTCATCGACACTTAAGGGAATGTACTCGTGGTTCATATTAGCATCGTTAAGATTCATGTTGTCAAGACCCTGTTGAGTTAGCCAAATTCTGGCCCACAAGTCTCTGGCGGGGCCTTGCTGTTCGGGCTGATACCAGCCTATATTGGGATCCATTCGCCCGAGGATACCGCCCTACACGCGGGAAACACCTCGCTACACCTCTGGCCACTGTGTTCACCGAGTGTAGGCATTAAACACGACATAAATCAATTGGTTATGCACGTCCAAAACGAGACAGCAATGGTTACACATACGACAATCCCAACACTAAACTTTGGCGCACGCGCAACTATTGTCAAAAAGAAAATTCTAGCCCTCTCGCATATAATCACTTTCAGTACAATTCCCCAAAAGATACTTAATAAATGTGTTTCTATTACTCATAAATATCATGTAATGTTCAGTACTTTTAAAGAAATAGGAACAAGGATAAAATAATATAGTTTTTCGTTAGCCATTTATGAAAGGTTGCCAGATCGTCAAACGTGCACAGGGTGTGAGACGCGGCACCACTGTCAGGAAATGCGATCTCTGCATACAAGGCTGTACCATGTACAAGTTATGTACGTGTATAGGAGGCTACAGAATGTACATGTGTATAAGAAGCACAGCCTGTGAACGTTTATGGATAGACACACCCCCCGTGTGCGTATGTACATTACGTACACTGCTCGCACTTCAAACTGTATGCTTGTGGGAAGTCGTACATCACCACAGAGCTGGTGATTATGTGCACAAATGAAGTGTACACAGAATATACGTACACCGTATAGTACAAAATATTTTTCACTACAACAACAGGTAAGTCAAATGTGGGGGAACAAATTATATACAAATATTTATTGATATATAAATATAAATTACTTTTATCAAACTCCACATGTTAATGGTGTCACCATGAGCGGGAAGTCACCTTGGACGAGGTTGTATCATCATCTGAGAAAGTAAAAAAGTACACCTTCGTCGAGTCTCTCCTTCTTTCACAGGATACAAACTTACCCTGCTCCTGCGTGGAGAGCAACCTTGAAGCTGCAGAAGGCCCATAAATGGGCTCCTAAGATTACATAACAATATTATCAACCTGCGCATCTTCAGGATTTAACCGGAATGATTATATATATATATATATATATATATATATATATATATGGCGACAAGACGCGATTAGTCACTCTGACGAGGATGTACCACTGTCAAAGGACAAAAACTGTACAATCTTGTCGGAATTTCTCCCTCTGAAAGAGTCTATCATTTCCCTGCTATTGGTGGTAGCGCAGTCACGGATCTGCAAGGATCCTGTAAAAGGATTATATACAGTAAGGGTGCCCGCTTATCACCCGCAATAGTCATGCAAGAAGGGTTTATTCCTAGGAATTTACTGGCGGTGACTCTGAGTTTAGGTACAAGATACGACACATATGTTACAGTCAGTAATAAGGAGGGCTGTAGAGAATGAGAAAACGTGGAATTGGAAGATACAGTTTCAGACCGATAGTTGTAAAAAACTTTTTTTTAATCGCAAAGGACCAACCTCCCACCGACCTAACTCGACAACTCTCGCCTTACAAACAATTCAGTTAGGAAATCAGTTCAGTTCAGTTTCAATACTGTATTCTTGATAGAGGAATCGGGATCCTAGTACTGTCACTAGTACCCCTGTACAAAATCTTCCTTCCTTCTCTCTCTCTCTCTCTCTCTCGTGTCGACAGCACAATATTTATAATCCTCGGAGACCAGCCTCTCTCTACCAAGAGCATCGCCAGCTTCGAGAAAGTCACGTTATTCGAACAGCGCGGGCGCAACTTTGAATCATTTCACGAAACGAAGAGTAGAGAATAATATAATCAACTGGGAGCGTTGGAAACGCCATCATAAGACATTCGAGAAATAGTCGTTTTGTTTCTTTCCATGATTTTACGGCATGGCGCCTCTGGGAGGTGCCATACCCACTGTAGCCAGCACGTTCATCCTGGATATGAAATACAGCCACTTCGTCCTCGTTGTGTCAAAAACTTACGGAGCAAGACTTCTTGACATTAACATATACTTATGATGTATAATAGACAAACACGTCCATGCGGTATATATATCACATAATGCCCTCCAAGAGCAAGGATTCGTACTCCAGGGTTCGAATCCTTGGTGCTGGAGGGCATTATGTGTTCTATGAAAATTACACACTCATATGCGCTAGATTCGTGTATATACATATACACATATGAACACTTGGGCTGAGTGTAGGCCGATTGCCGCGCCTAGGATTCGAATCCACGCTAGCCCGACCCCCGGACCAGCTCGTGGTAACTCATGGTCAGCAACGCTAATCACTGGACCACGTAGGCACGTGTGAGTGTGTGTGTTTGTGTGTGTTTACCTATCTGTACCGTATTTTATGAGGAGAGAATTGTACATACGCTGTGCGCCATCTCTTGGCCATCTTTTATTGTCATACAACTCTTTACAAACCTCATAACTTAAGTTTACCCCATTCATCCATTACTCTTATATTTCAAGAGTACATCTTTACATCATCTCTCGTAAGTTTCTTCTCTAATATCATATTATGGCCTCTGGCTGTTCTATACCCACATCTTACGAAGAACTGATTACTATCTTCCTTATCAAACTGGTTTGTACCAGATAAACCACGTTTAGATATATATAATTAGAATTAAATGTGATTATAGATCTATATAGCTTCGAAATGTAACCATACATTTCATGAATTCAAAAGACTGATTAATGTTCCAAAATACGTTCTGGAAATTGAAGAATGAGTTTTACTTTTCAAGGCTAAATTTCCGATGTTTCCGAATGCTAAATATTAATTGCACCCAATTTGTGACGCACTAATATAGTGACTGCAATTCGTCTGCAAATATGTAGCATTAAGAACAAAACCTGAATCTTATTCCTGCAGTAAGGAACCTGGTAACAAGATAAATTATCTTATCTAGTCATTTTTTTTCGGTTTGGGAAAGCAATGTTGTAATTTGAACTTGGAAAATAAGTGAATGAAATGCATGTATATAATGACGTGTTGCAGAAAATATGAATGATAAGTCTTTGTATTAAGAGTGGTTATTTGGGTTGAAGGCCTCTCTCAACTGCCGTGAATCCACTAAAGCCTTCAAACTACCATCACTAAAAACCTTGATCACCTCCAAAATATCCAAGAAAATCCTTCTCATTACCATACACTATATCAAGATACACATATTGATCCTTATCATCTCTCATGGTGGTTTGGGCTGTAGACCTATCAACTGCTTAAGGTCATTAGGGCTATCAATGCAAGATAGAACCACCGACCGAAATATTTGTATAGATGTAAGACATATTATCATGCTTTTTTTTGCCACCAGTCAAGAGTACTTGTCCCAGGATACAATGTGGAAGGCAAGGGAAAATGTTTGAACGGAAGAACCTAAAATATCTGTAAATGAAGTATAGGTGAAGTAGATAGCATGTGGGCTGTCCATCTAGTGGTGGCGATATTAACATATTTTAACTTTAGGAATGATATGAATGAACAGACTGCAGTCTATAAGAAAGACATAGTCATCTTTTGAAAAAAAAAACAGTATATTATGATTATATTTATATTTTTCACTACGAAAATAGAAATATGGAAATTTTGAAAGAGTAAATTCATATTTCAGTCTAAATTGATGAAATAAACTAGTCTACGATTAAGCTCAGATAAAATTCAGACACGAAGAAATTGGAAATCTCTCCTCAAATGTGTGTGGCGGGGAGAAAGTTTTCCACTCGCGTTGCCTCATCTCTTAACCCTGTAAATGTTTAATGCCTTAACCTTATATATACACACACAAAGCCACACCCACTAACTGAACGCCAGGTACCCCCCATTCATGTTTTCTTACATTCGTATAGTATTGCTTTTATTATCTCCTAGTCCAAGAAAAACATATTTAAATAGCTTTCCTACATTTCTTATCGTACGCCTCTCGAGACAAGACACAGGTTCATAATGAGTCTGCAGATAACACCGCCGTTACATAAGACAGTAATGACTAGTACAGAACATAATCTTTGACTATTACAGTGTTAACTGGCATAAATCCATATTCCTTCCTACAAGTACAATTGCTATGAAACTCGAAGTTCAACAGTCTTAAGGAACTGGTTTCCAGCCACCTAACGGAGTAATGAGTACTTTAAAGACAAATTGGATGAAATAAGATGAGATGAGTGGTTGGTCAGGGAATAAATCCATTATTTCCACAATGTTTTAACCAGTGATTCAGCGACGAGTTGTTGTCTCTCTCTCTCTCCTTCTCCTACTGATTTAGCGACGAGTTGTTGCCTCTCTCTCGTCCTCATTTAGTAAGGAAACATAGACGTGTGTCTCACCAGATCATCAATTACATAAAAGTATCATATAATTACCGTTTTCTGTCTGATAGGCGACATCATCTTCACCCGTCGCCACTTATCAGTGTCCCGGGCAGGCGGCCAGCTCAGGGGTTCCTGTGCTACTTTTGATTCCGAACCCCTTGATTATCCCCTCCAATTAACCCAACCCTTCCCACTCCCTCAGTCTCCAATATTTTCCTCCTAATCAAGATATTCAGTCAATTGTCCCCATGTTAACATTACTGATTGCCGTTTGAATTTTTAGTTTCTACTAAATTGTCGTAGTCCTCATTTAAAATGGTCGCTGGCCAGGATTAAGTTGATGTGGCACAGGCATATTTAACCAAATTAAGAAACAAATATTTTCTGCCAATAACATATCAATAAAACACGCTTGACCAGAAAAATTAGATTTTTTTAAATGTTATTCACAATTTTTTTAGGATTTCAACCTATCCATAACCCTGTTTTAGAGTTTTCATAACACTAAATCATAGAAAACCAATTATTCTGACAAAAATTTCCATGAAAATGACCAAGAGAAAGCAGATTATTACCATCAATTCTCATGTATTTGCAGAATTGCATACTTACATGTACATATATGCATAGTATATATATATATATATATATATATATATATATATATATATATTCACACTTTTTCGCC
>JAYMFT010039480.1:0-15671 GCA_038088735.1 Panulirus argus | reverse complement strand
TATATTGAAACTTTAGTCGGACGAAGTTCAATCTGGGTTCTACTCCGTACCACGCCTGTGTTCAACTGAGCTCGGACAAAACAGGGTTCAGCCTGACGCATGAATGAACCTCGCGACCCCAGTGTTTTAGAAGCACTGCAAAGTTTAATGAATCAGACTCTGTCATGACGCGTTTAAAAGTCCTGTGATACAAGTGTTAAATGAAGAGGGAACTTTACTGTTGTAACAGCGAACGCAGTATCAGCTGTGATATTTATTGCTTTAATATTGGATTTAATTAGTAACTGCGGGAGTAATTATGAAAAGTTTTTAATTGGGGTTTGTTTATGAAAGTTGTGGATAGTTATTTGCCTGTAGTTAATGATGGTTTTAATGATTGTCAGCGGGAGCTGGGGAGGGGAGGGTGGGAAGGGAGGGTTTGTGATAGACGGATGGTTCGTATTGAAGGAAGGGGTGGAGGGAGGTGGGAGAGGATATGCTGAGGGATGGAGGGATGGGGAGGAGTGAGGGAGAGGTAAGCTATATAGCCTCCCTCGTACAGTTAGCTGTACAATCTCTTATCATATAGGTGGCACGTGAGAGGTAGGTTAGCTGTTCCCTTTCCCCCCCTTACTCAAAAGGAATTTGCTGGAGGCCACTTCACATTCTTGTCCTTCTTTCGGAAAAACTGTAGCAGAAGTTGGGATAAGACGCGTCTCTCAGCACCCATAAGTCGTACGAGCAACATCTGCGTCCGCTGAACAACGCCACCTCTTCATCTCCTCCCCGGGTGAAACGCTGAGGGTTTGATCACTTTATTATCTTGACTCCAATAACGAACGCGTGCGAGGCGACTTGATCAAGCTTTCTCTGAACTTCAATGAGGGTACTGGCTCTGACCGTCCGACTGACCAAACCGACTGACCGACCGACCGACTGACTGACGAACTAACCCGACCGACTAACCGACAAACCGACCGACCGACTGACGAACTAACCCGACCGACTAACCGACTGACCGACCGACCGACCGACCGAGCATTTCTTACTGAACATATCAGGCATTATCACATCTCGTCCATGAGCACGACGGTGCTACCGCTAAGAACGAGGTTACGACTCTCGAGGGTGACAGTACGACCCTTGAGCACGACTGTACGACCACTAAGCTCAAGGGTCACAACTACCGTCCTCATAAAGATCAATATCTAGACGAGGACTCAAATAGAAAGTAAATATTTCAAAATCAGATATGTTAAACCTAATTCTAAAAAAAGAAATGTATCTAACATATATCCCTTTGATTCGCAGTAAAACTAGTAGTATTGCCAGAGTTGCTGAAGACTTTAAACCACTATTTCAATTTTTTTGTGCATTTTCCCTTTGTGCACCTATTTCTATATCGTATTCATTATATATGTGACAAGATAATGTGATATCTTAAAGGGGAACCCATTTTTATTTACGATAATGGATTTAGTATCTTCTAGAAAAATTTAGCAACTGTCTCTCAATATTATTTCTAACATTTTAACTAAAAACCAAAGTAAGACTAATAGGGCGATACTCTGAGGCCATTTTTTTACAAATGATCAATGATATGGTACCAGTTCTTTATAACAGGACGATGATCTGAGGTCAGTTTTTTCACAGGTCAATAACCTGAGGCCAATTTTTAAATCAGGTCGATAATGTGAGGCCACCTATTATATCACATCATTAATCTCAGGCCATTTTCAATGCTATGACGATAATCTGAGGTCAGTTTTTGCATTAGGTCGATAACATGAGGCCAATCTTTATGTAAGGTCGATAATCCGGGGCCACTCGTTAAATCACGTCATTGATCTGAGGTCATTTTCTACATCATGTCGATAATCTGAGGCCAATTTTTACATTAGGTCGATAACATGAGGCCAGTTTTTATATAAGGTTGATAATCTGAGTCCACAATTTGAGGCCAATTCTTATTCTTTCTGTTAGGTGGCGTTACTCTTGTAAGCTCCAAGTCTTTTGCAATTTTCCTTTTGCAGCAATTTTTGGAAATTCTCGTTATTTTCACTGTGGTCGTAAAAGCTATTTGTCGACTTCTTTCACTATTCCAGGAGAGAAGCCATCAAGACGTGGTCCCTTATCTGGATCTGATTTTTCTAAGCATCTAAGTCTTCATACCTTTCTGTGTCGTATAAAGCTAATTTTCCATTTTCTACTCGTGGAAATTCTAATTTTCCATTTTCTACTCGTGGAAATTTGTCCTCTGCTTTTGGTATGTTTAGACAATTTTCGACGCTGAACACTGAAAAGAAATGCGTTTAATAAGGAAGATTTTTCGTTGCTGTGTTTGTTAAAGGTAATGGGAGAGGTGGTGGTGATGGTGGTCCGAGGACTAATGGGGCAGGTGGTGACGGTGGGGTAGGGTAATGGGGAGGTGGTAGTGGTGAAGTGGGGGCAGGGTAATGAGGCTGGTTAGTGGCGGTGTTGGCAGAGTAATGGGGAGGTGGTGGCAGCAGCAGGTCGAGCAGGGTCATGAGGCAAGCGGTGATGGTAGTAAGGGGGCAGGGTAATGGGGAGGAGGTGGCTGTGGCAGGCCGGGCAGGGTAATGGGGCAGGTGGTGGTGGAGGGGGCAGGCAGGTGTCACGGCCGTGATAGACGAGCCGGTCAGCAAAGAGCCAATGTTTGCCGAAGAATTACCCAGGGCGCCGCCGGGGCCACCGGGCCACGCGGAGGTGAGAGCGACACACGTCACGGAAGAGAGAGAGAGAGAGAGAGAGAGAGAGAGAGAGAAAGATCAAAACCGAGCTTCAGTGGTATCAATATACAATCTTTCCTATGCGTAGGATGGATATGGCGGAGTGTAAGAGACCTGAAGGGAGGTGGGCCGCCCTCCGACACGGTGGTGACCAGCACACTCCACCACCACCCCAGGAAGGAGGCAAGCAGGGGTGGGAGAGTGGAGGGAACGCGTGACTATCCTACACTACGCCAACACTATCTTCGTCCACCCAGCACCTACGTCCACACTATCTCCATTACATCCACTTAACACCTACGCCTACACTATCTTCATCCACCTAGCGCCTACGCCTACACTATCTTCGTCCACCTAACACCTACACCCACACTATCTTCATCCACCTCGCACTACGCTCACGCTATCTTCGTCCACCTAGCACCTACGCCCACACTATCTTCATCCATTTAGCGCATACGTCCATTCCCCTTTTCGTCCACTTAGCGCCACTACTAACACTATCTTCGTCCAGCTAACACATACGCCCATGATATCTTAGTCGGCAGAGCTCCTTCGCCCTCATAATCTTGGTCCACCACGCTATCTTCTTCTTACTGGTGCTTATGCCCATACTGTCTTCGTCCACCTAGCATCCCCGCCCGTACTAACTTCGTCCACTTAACGCCTGCACACTCACTGTCTTCGTCCACCTGGCGCCTATGCCAACAATATGTTCGTCCACCAAGAGAAAACACACACACACACACACACTCACACACACTATCTTCGTCCAATTGGCGTTTACGCCATCAATATCTTCGTCCATCTAGGCCTACACCTACACTATATTCGGATACCTATCACCTACGCCCACACTATCTTTGTCCACTCAGGGCTCACTCTCACTCTCTCTTCGTCCGACCAGCGCCTAAGTCAACACTGTCTAACCAGCTTCGTCCACACACAAAATATTTAGTTTTTATGTACGCAATTGTGACGTCTAGTCCTAATACCCACATCCTTACTATCTACCTCCCAACATTCACACCCTCAACATCTAGTCTCCAACACTCACACTCGACATCTAGTCCCAGTCACTAACACACCCACTCCTTCATTATTCAGCACTCTACATCTATACCCTTACATCTAAACACTCAACATCTAGCCTCCTTTACCCACACCTTATACACCCCTAACATTCAGTCCTCAGTAACACGTTACCACGACACTGTGGACCAGTAAAAAAACCACGGCACTAATACACCTTATGCACCTAACACCCAAGTCTCTCCACTACACTAATACGTCCTAAGCCCCTTACGTCCTAACATCAAGGACCCCACATACCAACATCAACCCCTAAACACCTACATCAACCTTCCCCCCCTCCCACCATTCTAACATCACGTCCCTTCCCTCCTCACCCACACCCTCTTCAATACCCATCAACCCAGCGTCCCATCATCGAGCCCTGTACACACCCAATCCCATACCCCCAATACACCCTCTCCAAACGTCTCATCACCCCTATACCTCCAACCCCCATGCCCATCCCTAGCGTCCTCCAAGCCCACGCTACCCACGCCCGCGCCTCAGCACGCCGCGCCCACCAGTCACAGGCCATTGGGCAGCACCAGCCGAGTATTAATTCACTGATAAGGGGCGGACGGGCGCGGACGGTCACTACCAGCGGGAGTTACACCAAAAACAAAGAGGAGGGACCGCCCGTAGGGAGCCTGGCACCACAGCCTCGCCCCCTCGCCCCAAGACCCCTCACCCTTCCCCGTAGCCCCCGCCCCAAGGCCCGCCGCAGACCCCACGGGACCCGTGTACCACCACCACCACCACACAACCACCCACCTAATAGACCAAGTTCCTCCTCCTTCGGGCAGCGAGAAAAGGGAAAGGTTTGAGGTCCATCTTTCACTTTAACTAATTCATGGGACACTAAAAGTCATTATTTGTACTTTGGGTAAACCTCATCGATCCTTGTACGCGTATTTCAAGTAAGCTTTATGGAACCCTCTGGTTATTCCATGTACTCCAGGTGAGCATTGTGGAACACTACAGTCATTCCTTGTACTTCAGATAAGCCTCATGGTACACTACAGTTATTCCTTTTACTCTAGGTATGCTTTAAGGAACGATATGGTCACTCTTTGTATTCTAAGGCAAGCCTAAGCTTTGTGGAACACCAAAGCCATTCCTTGTAATCTATGTTAGCATTATGGAACGAAATGGTCATTTCCTGTGCTTCAGGTGAGCATTATGGAACACTATCGTCATTCCTTATAACTTGACGTAAGCCTTGAGGGAACACTGTTGTCATTTTTGTTACTTCCTCGTGATTAGGTGAACATTAATCCACCTCCCCCTCCACCCCCTTTCCCTGCCACAGAGCTCGGGAGAAATGAAATGCTTATCCTGTATTGCTATGTCTGTGAGTCAAGAGCTCCCTTTCCAGGAGAATATTCGTCGAAGATCGTCGTTAACATGAGAATAAATAACGTAAGCCGAGAGTTCTACTGGACCTTAATGAGCTACCCTTCAAGAGGGGTGAGAGTGGAGATAAGATCAAGATGAAAGGAGAAGAGTGGAATAAGGAAGAAAGGGAGGGAGAAATAATGAAGAGGGAGAAGATAATGAAGGCAAGAGATTGAGAGAGAATAAGGACTGATGTGTAAAAGAGATTAACAGGTGGAGAGGTAGGAGGAATGAGGACTAGAGGAGTGTATTTAGACAGATGGAGAGAATGAGACGGTTGAATAATGGCCAGAGAACAGAGTGTAAGAAGGAAGGCTGAAGACAAGGGCGAGGAGGAGAGAGTAGGGAGGAAGAGAGTAATAAAAAGGAAGGGGAATGGGGAGAAAAGCATGATGATAACGAGGAACTGAGAGGAAGGAATAAAGATTAAAAATAGGAGGAAATGAATGGGAAAAAGAGAGCAATAAATGGAGGGAATGGAGAGAAAAACATAAGAACAACGAGAAACTACGAGGACGAATTAAAGATTAGAAACAACAAGGAAGGAATGAAGGATGGAGACAGAGAATGAGATTAACATGAAGCTCGTCTATGAGGGAAATAAATCACACGGGGATGATAAATGTTTGGAATTCAAACCTGAACATTTCCTAAAGTAAATGTTTGTTAGCGTCGTGGAACATTCTAATGTAAAATAGTATTTTTGATCCTCTACACTATACAAGACCAACGAGCTCTTAATAATGCAAATTTTCAAGTTGTTTTCCACACAAGATGTCTAGATTCAAAGCAACACAATTTAATGCATTATACCTTGTCAATTTTCACCAGCGAATTTCATTATCTTGAAGATTAGGAACTTCTATTGAGAATCGCATGCGAATGCGAGAGCAGTTTGCATGGTTATCTCCGCTTATGTCTTTTGTTGGAAACTTTATATATTGAGGTGTTAGTGACTGCAGTTCACTCTGAAATGAAAAGACGTGTCCCAATCCAATGGGAATATAACACTAACTTACTAAGATGTCTCTGACAGATGATGTTGCAAGTAAACACTGACACTTTTAATTCTTTGTCACGGCAGGTCTTGGTGGTTCAAAAATCTGTACGACCCACTTTCGAAAATCGTATGGACCCGACCGACTGAAAACGCTCCCTCTTGCATATATGGAGAGTCCTGTCGAGCCCTATAGCCCTCTTCTCGGTATATACGGCTGAAAACAGGTAGACTCAACAAGTCTTCCTTCTCCAGGTATACTCATTAGTCCTCTAGAGAGTCGGTAGATCCATTTAGCCTCCTGTAGAGAACCGACAGTCCCATCACTATTTCCTAGTGTCCCGGCACACCCACCAACCTTGTCTTCAGACTGGTCAGTCGACTTGGCTCTTTCCAGAGACCCAGTTACACCAACAGCAGACCTACTGTCCCTACCTGGGAACTCGACACACGTACCAGGCCCTCAACAGAGCCTCGTTTTCACATGCAGTAAGGCAAGGGACTTTCTCCAGACATTCAGCAGGTCCTTCAGCCCTCTCCAGATACCCACAGACGGGACACAGCCATTCTGCCAAGACACAGAGCAATGATCGGATGGGGGAGGGACGTGATGTCTGAGGATCGGCGACCCACGGGCAGACACACACCACGAGTCGGCGGCGGCGCGGCGTCCTGCTTACCTTCCGCGGGCAATAATTGGTTCCAGGTTGCGTGGCTGGAGACAAGATCTTCGTTGGTTTTACAAAGGAGACTCGCCCTACCGTTTTGGTCCTCGCGGTCTGGACGCTCATAAAGACACGAGTGTTATAGAGCTACAGATTTTATTTTTTTTTTCTAAATGGAAGAGAACATTTAGCTCTGTTCGGAATGGCGGTAATTGCTCTTGATTCTCACGTTGCAGAGATACAGACGCGACCGACATCAGGGAGAGAGAGAGAGAGAGTCACGATTATATTGTTGCTGTTTAGCTTCATTCGCATTCATTCGTACATGCATACTATTGTATTTGTATCCTAAGTTCTCAAAGAGTCCGGACATTGCCAGTGGCCACAGAGCGTATCCCAAAGCGGCCATGTCTCTGTCTGCGAAGAGCGAGGAGCAGGAGTTGGAGGTGGTGGTGGTGGCGTGGGCGGCTGGGTATATGGGCGGATCTCTCCGAGCTCACCCGCACCTCAGGGGTCCTCAGAACCGACACCCATGACAAAGTCGCCGCGCCGTTTGTTGGTTTTTACCCAGGAAAACTAACGACCAGACAAAGCATAGAAGTCCATTTCCTCCGAGACACGAGGTGTTAGACACTTGAGAGCATGAAGGGCGCGTGTCTTATGGCATCCCAACAGAGGTCGTGTCCATCTTGATAACACCTTCTCAATTAAGGTGGCCGCAGGCCGGCCCGCGTCACTGATACGAAGGGGCCCCCGGGGGCGTCCTCTCCCTTTTCTGGGGTCAGCTGTGGGTCCCAGGGGGCGTTTCCTTAGCCAGGTGACACTTGCAAGTCAGAGCAGCACCAGAGGGAGCGCACAGGGGTGATTAGCAGTCGTACTGTTGAGGTGCAGGTGGCACGGCGGGGGGCTGAAGCTGCCAGCTCCCCCGCAGAGGTACTGACGGCCAGGGAGACGCTACACCCTTACGACCCACCACTACCTTCCTCTACCCCTACCTCCCTCCCTCTCCTTACCACCAGTACAACCACTGCCTTCCCCTGCCCCTGCCAACAGCGCTGCCATCTCCTGCCCCTATCATTATCACTACGATCCTCTGCTCCCACCACCATCACCAACAACAACAATACTACCTTCCTCTGCCATTATCAACGCTACCACCTCCACCAACACCACTGCCATCTCCTGACTCCATCACCGCCACTACTGACATTTTCCGCCCGCAGCACCGCTACCACTACTGCCTTCTCCATCCCCACTACCACCAATACTACTGTTACAGCTGCAATCTCCCCCATCACCACTACCACAACGGCCTTTCCTTGTGCTCATCACCATCATCACTCCCAGTGCCATCTCCTGTCCTCATCACCCTCCAACCACAGCCCCCTCCTATCCCCACCACCGTCCTCATCACTTAGCAACAACTGACTTAATCCCTCTACCCCGACTACTATCCCCTACTGCCTCTGCCACCATCACTATTCCCTATATTCCCATCTACCACCTGTCACATCTTCAGCTACCCATCACCATCCACGCCAACACCTTTCCCATCCCCCTCCAACACCAATGGTAACTATCAACCCCCTCCTTCGTCCACCACTAGCATAGCGTGGCTACACCTTGAACCTCAGCCCACCTACACCCATCATGGCTCCATCCCTCCTCCAGCCCAGGTCCACGACCAGTAACCAGTCTGCCTACACCACACTGGCCTTAGCATCCTCTTGCTAGTTTGTCTTCGCCCTGTCCTGTTACCATCAGCTTCCAACTTAGCTACTCCAAGCTCATCGAAATCCTCTATCTTCACCATAGAGTCCGATCTCTCCTTCTTACCCCAGACAAATCCTCTGATTTCCCATGTCTACCTCCACCATAGCTTCCGATCTTTCCTTCTTGTCCCTACCAAATCCTCTGATCTACCCAAGTCTACCCCTATCGCCGCCTCTGATCTCTCCATCGTGTCCCTACCATAGCCTCTGATCTCCCCTCCCTGCCCCATTCACAGCCTCTGTTCCCGTTCTCAGTTCCTCAAGTCTCCACCACTACGTCCTTCACCGTCGTGATATCCAACTATCACTGTTGAACCACAAGAGTCAAAGAAAAATAGTTTGGCTGTCACTACTGAAATGTGCGAGCCAAGTCTGACAGCTCATCTTGTACGATCTGCAGAATAAACCAGATCGCTTGATCACTGGATGAACCTCCCTCAACACCAAGCTCTTCTCATGTAAACAAAGACGCGTATCAGGCCAAGGGCGCCAGTGTAATGTCCTCTTGCACCTCGTGACGTCACTCCTGAAGATGGCCGAGACATAAGTTCTGCTGGAATGCCGTCGCAGCCACGACTCCATCCTCCATCTCCCCCACCTCCAACCCAGCCTTCCCCCAACCGAGGGGAAGGGTTCCCCCCACCACCACCTTCCTGCTGCAGCAGGTGCCCGCCAGTAATGGCCTGACGTCTGACGCGAGGGTGAGGTAAAGCTAAATGACTACACTAGCAACGTCTCTTAATGATACCAGGGCGATGGCGGCGGCGGGCGCCCGCCCATCCTCCTTGCCCTTTCCGCAGCATTTCCAACCTCCTCTTACCCCTACCTTCTACTCCTACCCATCTCTCCTGTTCCTTACACTTTCTCCTTTCTCTACCCACATCTCGCCTTCTGCCCCTCAATCTATAATAGTTCCCCGAGCATCTTCCATTCACTACCCCCTTCACCCCTTCGAATCACCCTTTCTCTCTCTTCCTCCCCTACTCCTCCTCCCACTGTGGTTATCCTGGCTGTTGCAGTGCCTCCTGACACCATCCTCCGCCCTCCCTCCTTTTGCCTTCAAGTCTAATGCCATTAGTCCCTTCTTTCGTCCTTCTCATGCCTGTTCTTCACTTCTACTGTCTCATTAACTCCCTCCCTCCCTGTCATTATCGCCCTCCTCTCTCTCTCTCTCTCTCTCTCTCTCTCTTTCCCCCCCTCCCCCCATTTTCCTCTTCTTCCTCCTCTCCCCCCACCATCGCCACCACTCCCTTCTTCTCCTCCTCTCCCCCTTTCTCCCGCTCTCTGCATGACGGCTAAGCACACGCCGTTTTGATATCCGCCTCCGTTCACACACGAGGGGCGCGGGCCGTGCTCTTTACGATTTTAATGACGACGTTGCTGTTGGTCCCACAAGCACAACACGAACCGGCTCTAAATATTGCAGAGTAATGCGCCCAGTATAGCATTTACTGACGTACGCCAATAAACCGCCGCTTAACTGATATGGGTCGAACTGGAAGTGTTCTCTGTGTCATGTTTTATGACCTCAGTTATACTGCCATAAAACTCGCAAACCCTATGTGCCAGGTGTTAAGTACCCCCGGTAAAGTGTTAAGTAGGAGGGGCTGTTTTTTTTTTTTTATCCCTTAGTTTAAGTGACTTAAAGTGCCACCTCATAAAACACACACTTGTCATAACCAGCAGCCCTGCCGGATATATAAAACGTCATTACCGAAGATATAAACTGGTTCTGACAATGTCTCCTGCGCACCACAGGCTCTGCTCGCCGCACGCATGGGGTTCTACCGGTCATGGCTGGCAAGATACAGAGGGTTCCCCAGCTCCTGGCTGGCAGGACACATGGGGAGTTTCTTTTAGCCATGGCTGGTAGGATACATGGGGATTCTCTTGTTCATGGATGGTAGGATACACGAGGTTTCATAGTCATGGATGGCCGGACACATGGGGTTCTGGTCATGACTCGCGGGCCACATGGGGCTCTCAGTCATGCACTGCAGGATAGATGGGACTCCTGGTCATGCCTTGCGGGACACATGAGTTCCCTTGGTCATGGTTTGAGGGACACATGGGGTTCACCTGTTCGTGTCTCACAGGGCACATGGGTCCCTTCCGTTCGCACCTCGCAGGACACATGGGGTTGGTCGGGTAATGCCTCGGTGGACACATGGGACTTCTAGTTATGCCTTGCTGGACACATGGTGTTCTGCTCATTATCGTGGCACACATGTCGTTCCTGGTCATGTCTCGCACGACACCTGGGCCACAACTTGCAGGACTCGAGTGGTCTCACCTGATCATACCTTGAAGGACACAGGGTGTTCACCTGGTCTTTCCTCGGAGGGTACAAGGGGTGCACCTGGTCATTCATCGAAGGAGAACTTGAGCTCTCCTAGTATCGTCTCACATTGCGTAGGAGGAAACAGAGTCGCCTTGTCATGCCATGAGGACACTTGGGGACTTTCAGGGTCATGCATTTACCCCTTCAGACACATTGGGCCCTCCTATCTATGCCCCAGTGGACACATGGGGCTCTCCTGGTAATGCTCTGGGTACCTTTGCTCTCCTGACCATGTTAAGACAAGTGGGGCTTTCTTATCTTTCACAGACAACACATGGGGTTTTTCTGCTCAGGCTATGCATAAAACATGGGGCTTTCCTTGTCGTGTTTTACTAGACAGGTGACCTCTTTAGGAGATACATATTGCTCTTCTGGTATGCTACATAGGACACATGAAGTCCCCAGCTACACCCTGGGAGCACTGGCTTCTCCTTACTATGTCTGGGTCACATGGGGCTCTCTTAATTAGTCCTAGGATATATAGGGCTCTCCTGATCCATCCCAGGACACAAGATATTTCCTTGATGAAGCCTAGGGTACGAGGAGCTCCTCTAATACGTCCAGGACATGTTACGTTCTCGATATTAAGCCTAGGATACATCGGGCTCCTCTGGTCATGATGTGCATGATTCATGGGGCTCTTCCAGTCAGTCCTTAGACTCAAGGGGATCTGGCCATACACGGGAATTATGAGGACTGTCAGATCATGCCTGAGGGGTTAACATGAGACACTCCCAGGAACCTCTCCAGAAAAATACATGGAGATATTCCTCTCATGTCCATCCATGATCATATCTATGACACTTGGGGCGACCCTCATCATCCCCAGGATGATGAATGGCGCTCTGTTCATGACCTGGAGTAAGTATGAGGCTCTTGTGATGATACGATTTTCAAAGAACACAAGCAGTTCTCCTGGGCAGACCTCAGAGGACACATAGAACGTCTTTGGTCACGCCTCATCTGTGGAGCTCTTTTTGTTATGCGTCAGATGTATGTAGCATTTCTGGTCATGTCTCAGATATATGAGGCTCTCATGGTCATACCACAGATGAATGGAGCTCCTCTGGTCTGGTTCTCCTGGTTATGTCTTGGACACAAGGGGCGCTCCTGGTCATGGACACATAGGGAAATCCTTCCATCAGAGACTGACAGGTTTAATCAGCAAGCAATCGCCTGTCTGACGTAACGATTAATTTGACAGACGGATGATCCGGTAATTAATCGAGGTAAGGGTGGTGGAGGAGAGAGGGATGAGGGGAAGCCAAGGAGTTCATGACCTCGGGGGGAAGAGTGGAGGTGTTGGAGGGGTTCACGTGGGAGGAAGGAGAGAATAGTGTTGGAGGGGTTCATGTAGGAGGAAGGAGGGAACAGTGTTGGAGGGGTTCACTTGGGAGGAGGGAAGGAACAGTGTTGGAGAGGTTCATGTGGGAGGAAGGAGAGAAAAGGTAATGAAAAGTGATGATGAGTAAAGGACGAGACTTCGTTAGACTGATGAGTGAGGAGTGGAGGGAGCAGGATGAGGAGTAGTAGGAGGAGGGGTACAGGAGGAGTAAGGAGTTAGAAAGCGCTTGTGGACGATGGAAGGTGCTCAGGGGTTTGCTCGTTGTAACCTGATACGACTTATAGCCCTGTAGACCCGTACGTGACAATCTTAGAGACCTGGAGACTTGTATGTCACTGAGTCTTACAGACCCGGAGACCTGTACGTGACTGAGTCTTACAGATCGAGACGCCTGCATGTCACTAAGACTTACAAACCTGGAGACCTGTACGTCACTGCGTACCACAGCTGACGTAAAACTGTAAAATATTTGCTTTATGCTTTTGCCTACGGACAGCTGACCGGATGAGTTCCCAAAGAGATGTCAGAGTAGTGACTGGTGTCACTGTGGGAGCTGACCCAGCTTGACCCCCCCCCCTCCCACGCCCCAGCTTGACCTTTCCCACTGGCTAACACAAACTACGCTCCCCATACTTACTCCTCCCCATGAAAATATATAAACCACGCCACGGGTAAAACAAACCACACCTAAACTACACCCTCCCTCCCCATGAAGACCACATATATCAAGTCCCGTCCTCGACTCCCCCCCCCCCGTCTCCTTCCCCATAAGTAACACAAACCACACCCCTAGCTTGACCCGTATCCCTGAATAAAACAAACCACGCCCCCAACCTGGCCCCTCCTCCCCCTCCCTGAATAACACCTCCCCCCCCCCTCTCTCCCCAACTTCAGACCCCTCTCCTCTCCCTGACCCACTCACCTTCCTGTTTCTCTCCACTCCGCACCTCGTGACTGCATCCCAATACACCAACCAACCACACACCCACCCACCCCGGCCACCATCAAGCGGTGAATAACTTACCCATCCTCACCCAACCCTCTGCCTCTTTACACTCGTGGTCTCTTAGTCTTCAACGACCGCTGATCCCACTAGGCTAGGCTCGGGGGTCAACCCCAACTCGACGACGACGATTCCGAAACACATGCGACACACAGGCGCACAAACACGCACACACACACGCACGCATGCTTTAATGACAGCTCCTACAATCCTGGGAATGATACCCTCCTATTCGTCAGTTGATACCCCCCCCCCTCCCCCTCCAACTCGAGGCTTCAATCAAATCCACAACTTTGGGCAAATCCTAGTCCCCTCATTAGACTCCGGTCCCACAGCTCCATCCTACAGCCACTTGGTCAATCCTGTAACCTTCATTAAATCCTCGGAGTCTCACCGTAACCTGTAACCCCGGTTTAATCCTACAGCCTCGCTTGGGATTCATACAATCTAGAGGGTAAGGTCGCTGGCTCGCTCTCCCGGCCGTAACTCCAAGAATGCTCGGAAGACGCGCTCCTCCTAAGGTCCGTTATAGGGTTATTTATGTGGGTTACGAAGGAAAGCCTGATAATGATCCGCTCGTGAATAAAGAAAGAAATAAGAAAAACAATACAAAAACACATGGTTAACACAGCGTACATCCAGGCACTGTTAGGTTCAGTAAGTTCAGACTGAGATTAATAACAGAAGACGAGATGTTACGTTCAGATGTTGAGTTCCGTGTGAGAAAGGTAACAGGAGAGATGTTAAGTTCAGGTGATAAGCTTCGATTGAGAATGGTTACAAATGGCTAGACGTCAAGTTCGGGAGTTCAAGTTTCGACTGAGAACGATAACAGAGGGCTAAAGGGCGAGATGTTAAGTTTAGGAATTAAGTTTCTGGTGATGAAGGTAACAGAAGGTGAGAAGTTAAGTTCTGCCTATCTGCTCAGACAGATAGTTAGACAGAGATACATAGAGATCAAAGACAGATTGCTGGAAAAAAAACAAATGTAATTGTACTGTCGATTCAGTCCCAGTTACAGCAGTCAAATGCTAATACAGACGCAGGTTACAGAACAGGAGTGACCGAGGTCGCGTCGCCCTGCCTTAGTAACCCCATCCATGACTGTGGTCGTCAGACCCTGAACGACCATTAACCTCTTGAGGACGACTGCACCATCCTCGGATATGGCGGGTGAGCCCCTGACCTAAGATCAGAGGTTATGCCATAACACCAGATGGTCATACAGTCGTGCTCATGGGCGGAGTCGTTGTGCTTAAGAGTCGTCGCATCGAGCGTTTGTGTATAAAGGGTCGTGCAGCAGTCGTACTCAAGGGGTCGTTCCATCGCGTATGCGCTCAAAGGTCATGCGGTCGTGCTCGGGGGTCGCCCACTCAAGGGCCATATCGTCGTGCTTCAAGATCGAGTCATGTATGTGTGTTCAGAGGTCGCCCAGTCGTGCCCCAGAGTCGTAACACGGAGCTCTACAAGGTCAATTTATCCATATACGTATTACACAGTCCTTATATGATAACTCCTCACTATTTTCCCCCAGCATTACTGAGCCTGTAAAATTATTGTCTGTCAGAACAGAACGATTACGCATTAAAATATGCGCACGAATTAAGACAAAAGCAATTGTTCCAGTTCGAACACTGATAATTTGTTACGTCTTGTATAGAGACGAGATATAAACGAAGAAAATGCGGATATCATTACTGAAATCAAACTATCTGCACTTTATAAGCTAAAACTCTAATAAAAAATACGAAAAGGATCCATTTTATGCTCAAAGAGCATCCGCATAGATTCGTAAAATCTCTTATGAACATTTCGAATCCATCCGAATATACAAGAGAATAAGTTGAACGAAATCCATGTCTCCATGGGTATTAAACCGGAAAAATAATGGTCCTATTAGCCAGAACTTTATTGCCATCACTGATATCAATCCTGCCAGTCCTTCACGAACAAATATACCAAAGACATTAGCTAAAGCTGTGGACCTTTCGTCCTATCACACGCCTGCTCCTCCTAACTCCTCCTCCCGGAGCCGCACGCCCATAACCGCCAGGTAATGAGGAACTCCCCAGGGCGAGGTACTGGCCCGTCAGGAGGTTCGCGCCCTCTGGGAAACTCGTAAATTTTCAATGAAGCTGGGAAGATTACAAGCCCTGACAGCCTATCCGTAGGTCGTAATGCTCGGTGGCCACGGCGAGACCCGCTGCTATACTCGCACTCATTTGCATAGTAATGTATCGAGGGGGGAGGGGGAGGGGGTTAAACTGATGTGTGGGATAGAGAGAGAGAAAGAGAGAGAGAGAGAGAGAGAGAGAGAGAGAGAGAGAGAGAGAGAGAGAGAGAGAGAGAG
>JAYMFT010039469.1:0-15671 GCA_038088735.1 Panulirus argus | reverse complement strand
CTCTCTCTCTCTCTCTCTCTCTCTCTCTCTCTCTCTCTCTCTCTCTCTCTCTCTCTCTCTCTCTCTCTCTCGTCATATAACCTCACTCCTCTCTCACTCACCTACCTCGCACCTGCCGCGTCTCTCACCTCCACACCCCCTCCCCCCTCACCCCAAGCGCTCCCACCCTCCCCAAATGAGAATTATATCTCATTCGGTCACAAGTGTGGGAGTCCCGGGTGTCGAGGGTTGGCGGGAGCGCCGCCATCAAAGCTCACATCTATATTGTCTAGGTCAGGGGCGGCAAATAATAGCTCTTCACGTGGGTCGGTCGACCTGCAGCAGGGAGGAGGGGGTGGCTGGGGGATTATGTTAGGGGAGGGGGGATTGTGGTGGAGAGGGGAGGAAGGTCAAGAGAGTAGAGACAAGTAGGAGGGAGGAACTGGAGGGTGGTGTCTTGGAGGTAGGTGAGAAATAAGGGTTGGAGGTGTGTGTGATAAGGCTGATGACGAGAGTGGTGGATGTGGAGTGGGTGTGTTGAGCTCGGGTGTCCTGGCAGAAGGTCGGGATGTGTTGACCTGGACACTGCTGCGGCGGAGGAGAGGGAGATGTCAGGCTTGGGGGTGATTGGGAGATGGAGCAGATACTGCAGATGGGGGAGGAAGGGGGGAGGGGATGTGATAGAAGAGGTTGGAGTTGGTAGATGGGGTGAGAGGCGGGGAGAATGTGTCATTCAGACGGAAGCGAGGGCTCGTGGGGAGAGAAAGGGAGAGGGGTGAGGGAGGGGAGAATGTTATGAGAAACCGTTCAAAACCTACAATTCTCCTGAACCTTCTTGTGGTAATCTACTCTTCGTCCTTCGAAAGGTAGATGTAGACAACAGTGAAACACCTATCATATGGAATATACTGTCTATCTGTGTACCTCGTGACCTCTCTCAGTATGCTCGTGTCTGTTCGTCACGTATGTGTGTAAGTAAAAGTAGGTGTTATCTGCTTCTTAACGTGTCAGTTTAGAAATTGGTCTTTATCACTTTAAAACAAGTTTACAACGGGTGTAAGGCCGGAATCTAATAAGTTTGGCGAACTTATATCCACAGACATCATACTAAGTTACTTTAAGTGTGTTTTGCTTATCTGAAGATGGTAGAAATTCTCAAACTTAGCGAAGTGCCCCTTCTAACGAGCGTTGGGTGATGGTTCCCGCAATAAGTCATTGCCTTAAACAGCTGCGTGAATATTCCCCCATCTGTTTATGTCCCTTTGTGTGTGGAGAGCAATTAGCATATTTTGTAAATGTTAACATTAACCTCAGACTCTCAAGGGTACCAGCCTGTGTAATGCAGCTGAGGCGACAGGCGATGACTATTTCGCCTGGGACCAGAGTGTGAATATTTAACACCTTACATCACGATGGCTTGACTTGTGAGCTCGCGCTTAAGGGTCAGGTCAAAGGCCAGGCTATCATGCTCAGCGGAGTCTCGCCGTAATGCTCAGTGGGTTAAAACGCACAGTGTCCCCCCCACCCTCCTCCTCCTCCTCCTCCCCTTCCCTTGTGCCAACGACCCACCACGTCTCGCGACACCTGGCATCTCCTAAAAGACGCTTGATGCCAACAGTCAGATAACGAACTTCATGGCCGGCTTCCAGGGCCGCTCTTGGTCTCTCGCTAAAGTCCATCCAGTTCCACCATCTGGGCGATGGGCCCGGGAGGGCACACCACCCCTGGGAACCAGTCAGTCAGTGCCAGTCACTCACTCCTACAGCATCGTGGGGGTTTCAAGGCTCCAATGACCCTAGAGTATTCTCCAGTCTCCCTGACATGTACCTCAACCACTTGGCGTCTGCCTACGTATTGTGACTTGAAAACTTTTATAGCGTCACCGATAACCACATTCAGGTTTTTCTGTCGTCCTCTCCGTTGCTCTCTCTCTCTCTCTCTCTCTCTCTCTCTCTCTCTCTCTGGTAAAAAAAAACCGTCATTCGTTCCTAAACAGATGACAGACCTGTCTCCAACAGGAAGAAGACAGATTGTCAGCTGTCGGGGGAAACATATGACGGTAAATCGTTTCGCATCTGGTGACCCTTGAGTTGCCACCATCGCTGACCTCCCTTCCCCCTGGGGTGCGGGACCCAGACAGCCAGAGGATGAGGCTGTGGAGGCAGCCACGTCCCGAAAGCTAAGGTCGAAGTAATATCTGTGAAACAAGGAAAACGAAACAGTATATAGTAAGGAACATTTGAAACGAAACGGAAAAAATTCATGTTCAAGTTGAGATGGAACTGATAACACACATCCATGCGTGAATACAAATCTTTCTTTAAAATTCTATTTGCTTCATGTAGATTCATTTTCATTTTACGTTATTGTATCGTACTCCATTATCACCATCGAACATTATATGCTTCCTTTCGGTCATTATCGTCTCTCTTTTCATGATTTACTTATATATACTGAGTGTATATATATGGGCGGAAGTTCTCTGTACATGAATCAACCTAGAAAATAATACATTGCATGTATGTATATATGTGCACATGTAATTACCTATTTTTACTGTACATGGAGGCAGTTGTGCACTCGTGGGGCCCTAGACATACATAGGTATATATGTAAGTTTTTATATATGTTTGATTGATTGATGTAATGGCCCTCAGCAGGTAGGTAGAAGTCATTGAGCCAGACTCACTACCACACAGGGAAACCTGCGCCATACAAACATTCCCTGTGAGTTCGTTGCGCGCGACCAGGTCTGCCCCGTGGCGTCTGCCTCACTGCAGGCGTCACCCGCTCCCTCCCGCCAGACGAATGGGTTGTACAGCGGCTCGCTCAGCCCCTTGAGGGATTCTCAGGGCGTGAGAGGCACTTGTGAGAGGAAGGCAGAGGCCGGAGGGGAGAGGAGGAGGAGAGGTTGGATCTGCAGGTGAGAGCATGCGCAGTGGGGCCAGGTGGCACAGGGGAAAGGCGACGCCTGGCACAGTGGCAGACAACCCCTCCCCCCCCCTCACAGTGCCAGGTGAGGGTCATGGTAGTGAGCGTTGGTAGGGATGGAAGAGGGAGAGAGAGAGAGAGAGAGATTTAGTGAACGTAAGAGGTGACATAGGTGTGTGTGAGATATGTAGGGAGATGTGATAGTTGTAAGAGGTATTCAAAGTAAGGGGTGAGCGTTGCTTGAGTGGGGAGGAACCAGAGGCGTATGAGTGGGTGTTGCAAGTGTGAAGGGGGAGACAGCCAGACTGAGAGGGAAGAGAGTTGTTAGAGGCAGAGGTGGGACTTTTGACATGAAAACGTTGTCAGACGTATGCAGAGTGAGATTGGAGAGTTGTGATCTTTGAAAAACGATCAAGAAAAAAATGTTCTGTTAAGAAATGAGTTGGTGAGAGGCAGAGATAAAGAGAGAGGGGAGTTATAAATGTGAGAGAAATATCCAGAACAGGAGATGGGACGGGAAAGTGGGTGGGAGAGCTGGATGCATACGCCCAGTCTGGCAGGTTAGAAGACTGTGATTCCCCCGTCACCTAAGGAGTGGGGGTGGGGTGTATAGGGATGGGAGAGAGGAGAGGGGTGATAACGATTGCAGGTGTGGGGGTGAATGAAGAAGAGGGGGTGATGATAATTGAGGGGGGAGAGGGTGGGTGGTGAGAGGAGAAGGAGCCAGAAAGCTGAATGCAGTATGTAAGGAAACAGATAAAAACTAATGAAAGAAATATGGAAAAATTAGTTTCATCAGAAATTAATATTGGATAGAGGTGGACGAGCGATGACCGGGCGTGCGATTGCATTAAACTGAAGTCAATAGATGATACTTGATAAGGAAAAAAGAAATTTAATCATGGCAAAAAGGACGACAGAGAAGAGAGTAATAATCAGGAGGAAGAAAAAGATAATGATATGCATATGAACGGTGTAAGGAAGAGAACTGAAAAGAAATAGAAAAAATCAGGTAGGACTAAAGGTGGAGGACACATCAAGGAGAGAAGGAAGCTGGCAAGGTGAAAGATGCAGGAATAAAGAATGTCAGAAGCAAGAGACGAAGTAAGGGTAGCCCTCAGCGCGCCTGAGAGGCTTAGCAAGCCGGAAAAATATGGATTATGTGAGACAGAGGAAGCGGGGAAAGGTGCAAGAAGACGTTATGTAAGTTTTAGGTGAAAAATGCTTAGCGAGGGGATTTTGTGCAGTCTTTTATAAAGATAGAACGAAAAATGTTTTTTTTTTTTCATATAAGTAAAAGCAGTGATTACGTAGACACTGACGTATGATTTTCTATTTTAGAAATATCACGGACGTGAGCGATAAAGTGGAAGCAAAGAAAACGAGAGAATTGTATGGAAATGCATGTAGGGAAGGCCAGCCGGTAAAGGGGTCACTGCACTAAAAAAAAAAAAAAAAGTAGAAACGTCTACGTCATTATCGACCAAGCAAGTGGAGAAGAGAGTGGCTGGCAGAGCGGGGGAGAGGAGCGGCTCGTGAGGGGAGGGGAGGGGGAAGGAAGAGGAGGTCATTGGGTGTGGGAGAGCGGGAAGGATAATACATAAAAATCTACGGAGACAGCTGAAGACTTAGGGAATGTTGAAGGGAAGAGAAGTGTGACAGAATGTTGTAAGAGAGACAGAATGTCGGTGGGTTTATATGCCTTCGAGAGAGAAATGGAGATGGTGGAGGGGGGGAGGGACAAGAATGGAGACAGAAGCATGGGGAGAGAAGCAGGAAGCGCGATTTGAAATCTGGAGTGCAATTATCCCGGACTGGGTCCCTCTCTAGCTTTTGTTCCCCCCAGTAGCGAGTCGGCTGGATCAAGACTTCTCCATGTTTTCTTTATGTCCTCGTAATTACTCCAAATCCTAGGGGTACCTGCGCTCTGATGCCATAACTCAAGCCTAGGTTGATATAGAATGAATATCTTATAGGCTACTTGCCTCCTTAATTGGCCTCCTTAAGATAGACAAAAAAGTATAATGAACATTTAGCAGTGGGAGACCTGAAGCGTGTATAGTAGTGTGGTGGTAGGAGGCACGTGTGGTAGAGGTGTGTGTGTGTGTGTGGTGGTGTGGTGAGAGGAGGCATGTGTGGTAGGTGTGTGGGATGATGTAGTGGGTGGAGATGCGAAGGAACAGAGGTCGTCGAGTTGTGAGTTATGCATGTGTGAATGTATGCGGCTTATGAACGTTCCAGGTTATGAATGCAGTGTATCATAAAATGTGTAAGTGTGTACGGAGGGAAGTGTATTGAGAAGATTGTTAATATTTTAGATCCTACGGGTGGAGGATTTAGGGTGTGAGGTTGACTGGCATGAGTGTAGCATGGCAGGCGTATCGTGAATCCCTAATCAGCGTGGAGATAGAGGTTCAGGTCTTACACTGTGACAATCGTCTGGGATTCATTTAAAAACCAGTCGAGAGGTTCAGTGATTCTCCCTCAGATAATGAGGTGGCGTGGTTGTGGAGGCGTGACGGGAGTGGGTCAGACGGCGAGGCAGGCGTTGGCGTGGACGCCTGGTAGGAGTGGATGTGGAGAAGCCAGGCGTGGCTGCAGGTGTGTGAAGGCGTGGTTGTAGGTGTTAGGAAGGCGTGAGTGTGTATGTGGAAGTGTGGGCGTGTAGAAGAGGAGCATCACGGTGAGAGGGCATGGGGCGTGTAGGCGTAGCACACGTGGACGGTGCGTACGGGGTGGGCGCGCGGCTGCAGGGGCATGTAAGAAGGAGGCGGAGGAGGCGTGGGTGTAGAGGGTGAAGACTGGAGGGGAGGGAGGGCGGGTGTTGCCTGTTGAGGGAGTCGAGAAGTGTTGACGAGTGGGCCGACCTGCATCCTCTCTCTAGGTGCTGGGGAGGTCTCCCGGCTTGGAGGGGTGCGGAGGTTCTGGCTGAGGAGAGACAGGAGAACATAGAGAGAAGGGCGGAGGAGACATGGTGGAGAATGGTGAAGACATGAAGCAGAGAGGGGAGGGAGGGCAGGAGGGAAGGGGAAGGTGGGGGCAGGGGATGGGAGGGGGGTGGGGGAGGGATGTAGAGGCACGTGCACTAGGCGCGTGACTCTGTTTGTGTGTGTTTGTGTTTTTATGCTCGTGTGTGCGTGTGCGTGTTTGTATAGTGTATTTTTTCTAAATTTTGTGTAATCCTTTTTTGTAGTGTTCGACACGACACGGGCAAAAACATGCCTTAATCCTGGCCATCTCTCGGTTAGAGGGAAAAATACAGAGTACGGGTGGAAAAAGAACGAAAAACTATAGAAGATATTAATTAAAGCTGCTCAGGCGTTTGTAGTGGTGGCTCTTCAAGGTGAAAAGGTTATAGAAAGAGAGGAAGACAAAAGACGGAAGACAAGTCTACGCATTCACTGGTTCACGAATCATAACGGTCAATCCTCGTATGGCTGTGTGTGTGTGTGTGTGTGTGTGTGTGTGTGTGTGTGTGTAGTATAGGATCAGAAATTAGAAACAGATTTAGCCAAAGATTCAAAACTGGATTGCTAACAATCTGGAAGGGGCTGGGGCCTAGTGATACAGTGGGGGTTGGTGCAGGGGTGAACCGACGTGCATGAATACGGCGTTGGATTGGTTAATGGTGACGTAGTTGGCGGTGGTCCAGCTGTGGAAGCCTTGAAGTGGGTTCTGGAAGGCGACGAGGACGGGAGAGCCGGTGTCTTCACTGACACTACCTTCCTATATCATTAAAGTAGGTGCATCCATCAACTCATCTGCTCTAAAATGATACTAATTATGGATCATCTTGAAGAATAAGAAAGTAATGGGGTCGCAAAGATGAGGACTGGAAGGTGGAGATGGTCCCACGGAAACGCATAGCCTGACGACGCTCTCAGAGGAAGTTTGCGAGCCATGGGATGAGGCTTCTTCACATCCCAGGATAGATGGCTGTGTTGAGGATTGTGTTATGATTGTTGACTGGGTAGTAAACTTTGGTGAGGGCAAAGAAGTTGAGAGCAACATAGGTCATGCGTCTCTCTAGGTTGCGACTGATAAAGTCTAGGAAGCTCGCGAGCCAGTGGATGGTAAAGGATGTCTTCATAGAACCAAGCTGCTGAGGGGAATGTCTGTGGAATTTACAATGTCTGTGTGAGACCACTTGAACTAAAAAACAGGGTAATGTGGGGATTTGAGTGATGGCAGTGGGTCACAGCTCACTGAGACATTGTGGGCATATTGACAACGGTATTGGGGATACATGCGTATTACAACAAGTGTGGCATTTTAGCTGCTGGGGGAAGGCATTAGTGATGGAAGGGAGGGGTTTGCCTACCTCAGGGTAGACGTTGTAATGTTTCGTTAGTAAGTCAGCGGGTGTAGCGGAGCGTTCTACCTTGAGGCTGTGTAACTCCCTGAGCGTGTTTGTGTGTGTACGTTTTAGATGTTTGTGTATGTATGTTTGTAGTGAGTGAGAGCAGGAGAAGCTGTCGGGTCGGCGTGGAGGGTGAGCGGTGGCGGCGATGACACCAGGCCTGCTGCAAGCGGTGCTTTAGGCCGGGCAAGACCTGTCTGACGCTACTCAGGGCCTTTGCACTTGCCAGCACACTAGCCCACTACAGTCACCTGGTACACTTGCCCGATATATTCACAATTCTCTGGTACACTCGCATAGTGTACTCGTCCGGGGCACCCACCCTGTACATTCCATCCGTTAGTATATACTGGACCAATTTTCTTGCCTGGTACATTCGCCTAGAGCTTTAGTCTTATCTCGTTTCCTCCAGGTATGTCATTGGTCCTCACTCCTACCTTGTGGTGCTTGGGGGAGAGGAGAGGGATACGCAGTGTAGAGACGTAGGCTTGTATATCATAATGTGGGTTGGGATTGATGTACGATACACTGTGTGGTACTGGTGGGGTTTGGAGTTTAGGGAGGTAGGGTTGAAGTTCTGTAAGGAGGCCTAGCACAAAGCAGAGTACGTATGCACCGAGTAATCTTTACGCCTATCCAGCCTAAAGTCTCAGATTCAAGCATTCTTTTCTCGTTATGCTTTAATTCCTCTACTGTTCCACTGAAACTTATGGAAACCAAGAAAACCATCGCCACGAATGCAGCAAAAATCCCACATAATAAAAAATAGGACACGACGTTTTCCCATACTTAAGTGAAGAAGGTGAAGTCAGGGCAGACTCCTCGGGGACCCAGAATGACGAGTGAGGAATTTTATATAACGGCCAACATTATTAGTCTTCACATGCTAGACAGTTCATCGATGTTCCTATGGTTGGTCCTGGCAGGCCAGGTCACCCTCTCATGACCTGACTTTTAGCCTTGACCTGCTGGCGATCTAAGGTAATTGGGGTGTCTGGAGTGAGGCTGCAGCGGGTTGCATAAGATATTGCATAATCCAGAGTGTAGGGAAACAGAGATGTGCAGTACGCATGTGCATTGCCGTCGCCTGCACCTGTTTCTAGAGGCCCATCTTTTTTCTTTCTTGACTAAGATGCTAGGCGTGTGACCTATATAACGTCCTTCATTTTTGCGCCATACTTGAGTATGAAGGCGTAAGTCATTTAACACGCATTGCGTCACGCCTCAACTCCATTGCTTTCTTCGCTGCAGTATGCATGAATCGGTTTATGTATAAAGTGGATGTATATTCTCACTCCTTCATGGATGGGAGATACACCGGGTGAGGAAAGGGGGAAGGGGATAGTCGTGACCTTCAAGAGAACACTATGTCCTACACAATCCATTCTTTGGTATCTGTTGTATAAATGAACTTAGTGTTGCTGGAAACTGGGACAAACAATAAACAAATATCCGATGAACGTGTAATGCTCAGTACTATAAAAATTCATTCTGATATTGACATTACTCTGTTTCATTCATCTACCACGAGTTTCTTCATTTAATTATAGATTATGCAGTTGGTAGATGATCGTAGATTGAACTAGAGCAGAGGAAAGTGGTTCAGGTGCCGAGGTATGGTGGGCGGGCGCGTCAGAAACCCTGCATGCTGGCGACGCGCTTCTCTGTTGACATTCGGCATCTGAGCCTTAACTTTGGTACCTTAAACTTCCTCAGTTAACCACTCTCTCTCAACTTGATTTACATGTTTTATTGAGTAAATGTATTTCAGCCTTTACAAGTATTGTCTAAGATGCAGTTTTTCCCTGAACTGTTGATTATTTGAAGAGCTGGTGTGTGCAGGAGCGAGGTGTGGAACATCCCTACAGCCTAAGACCTGGTCGACTCCGAGCGGCACATGCGCTAGAATTTTTAAGCCTAAGGTTCCTCCCATCGCACGATAATTTCTCCTTTCTATCACTTTTTTCTTTCCTGTGGTGTCCCTAGCGAAAGCATTAGAGGAACTGTCACGGAGCTCTCGTAAAACAACCAAGTCACGCTGCATTCATAAAAAAGAACGGCGCAAAGATGACATTCATTCACAATGGAGATTAGATCAGTCATTTTTCCCCCCTCGCTAGTGGTAAGTGAGCGCGTGTGCCTTCGTGTGAGTGACCGTACATGGGCTCTGGTGCTTGTGTAATCCTGAATAAGATATTTTTTTTTCCTCATTCCACATTCGGCCTTTTTTTATTGTTTGTTCCTACGTGAGTTTGGGAGAGGAGGGGAGTAGGGGAGACCAGCGTCGAAGTGAATAAGTTCCGCGGATTATACGATGCCTAACACCACTGGCCAAGACCTTTTTAATACGACTCGCACATTTTTGTGGTGAGTTGCATTTCGTCACCGGCTTAATGTATTTCATAAATGCAATCGCCTTTCCCCTTATATCATTTTGAATAAGAAGTCATCCTTAGAGCGGTTGTAAGGTGGAAATCTCTTATTCAAAGTTTACCATTTTGAATGAGATGTCAGAAGTGTAATTTTTCTTCCTTGCGATTCCCTCGGGAGGGACTTAAGAAGCTCCCAAGAAAAATATGAAGATGAAAGCAAAATATTAAATGTGGAAAAAACTGGAATGTGTGGAAATCCCTCGACAGACCACAAGCTCTCGACCAGCCATTGGCCCTAGACCAGCCATCAGCCTTAACGAAGCAATCTCCTTAACAAACCATCAGCCTTAGAAAAACCACTGATTCACACGTACAGCTTGTTCCAGACAAACCATCAGCCCTAGACACACTCGTAGTCCTATTCTATCTCCTAACCTTACTGACCCTAGACAAACTACTAGCACCAGCCAGCCCATTATCTTTAGCTAGGACAAGGCTCCAGACCTCCTGCCTCACACAAACCGCCATCTGTAAGTAAACGATTTGTCCAAGACAAACCATAATATTAAAGCAAACCACAGACAAGCCAATAACTCCAAACAAACCACGTCCTAGACAAACCCCAATCCTCGTCTAGCATACGTCTCATTGTAAACACACACACACACACACACACACACACAGCCCTTGTGTTATAACAGTACATCTCAGTGGCACATCAGTCCATGGCGAGCGGTTGTTTGGAGAGGTTTCAGCATCCGTGTCAAAAACAGAGCCAAGAGCCAGGCTCAACCCGGCAGAAAAACCGTCTGTTTGCCTATGCAACCTTGCGTGGGCGGATATGGGGGCGAGCATTAGGAAACACACACACTGGCAAATTGAGCATGTCGGTGAATGTGGTCGCTGGAGTGTAAGAGAGAGAGAGAGAGGGAGAGGATAATGCTTGAAGCATTGAGGAGAGAGAGGTAGGACAGAGAGGGAGAGCTATTGATATGCATGGAGGTGGCCAGGTTGGCGATATGACTAGCAAGGTGGATGTTGCCCAGTGAGCGGGTCCTGGGAAGACGCTGGTGTTGTGTGGAGGGCGTGGGTGTTGTGTGTTGAGGGCGTGGTTATTGTGTGGGCGCGTGGATGTTGTTGGAGGGTGTGTGTCCACGTTGTATGGGAGGCATGCATGAATAATTACGTATGGGAGTCGTGAATGTTGTTTGCGTGGGCGTGGGTGTTTCGTGTAAGCAGTGTATTATGGAATGATAATAATAATAGATGATGAATAACGGTTTATTGGATCTAGCCAGCCATTCCTCTGAAAATTGATGTATCACGGATATCATAGAACTGGGAGGACATGACAGGTACTAGTCAACTAATATAAGAGCTTAAGATCAGATTGAGCTGGATATGTGTGTGGGAGGGCGCGTGTTTTGTGGGAGGCTTAAAGGTTGAGGTGGAACTGGGAAGGTATTGTCAAACCAAAAGGAAGAAAACATCTCTGCATATATGGTAATCTAATAGTTCTAACAGCGAGAGGAGAGAGAGAAAGAGCGAGAGAGTAATTAATCCTTCATATTCCATAAAAAAAGTATACTCAAGAGAGGCCAAAAAGAGAACTGTGAAAGCATCGTGGGTGTGTGATCTCAACTTTGACCCCGGGTTGCCGAGTCACAAGGATGAGGGAGGGAGGTGCTCAGCCGCCATACGCCGCCTTCAGACTCCCGGGGTTGCAAGTAAACAAAAGCTGGCAGTCGACAGTGGAGGGAGGGGGACATCAGTGGAAGCTGAGAGCCTAAAACCCAGAAGCTCTTTCTTTTGAGGCTACTCCAAAGGGGGACTCATCTCCTAGAGGACAGTCGCTCCCTCCTCCAGAGGGTACTCCGGATGGTGGTAAATAGACGGCTGAGAAACACAAGGCGAAAAGGACGCATAGAGAAAAAAAGTCGACCGTCTCGTCGGCTGGGTTGGCGGAGCGGAGCCGGCCCTGGGAGGATGGGGGAGGGGGCGAGAGGGTGAAGTTGCTTTTGAAACAAGGAGAGGAGGTAGGGGTTGGTGGGTGGGGGGGAGAGTCTTGCTGTAAAGACAAGAAAGGTCTACCCTACAGACGAGGGGAAGCATCCTGCTGTAGAGGCTAGAGGAGAAGGAGCTGGAGAAGACCCTGCTCTAAAGATAAGATGGGCCTTGCCCTACACACGAAGGATGGACTCCTGATGCGGAGGAGAGGGCAAGGGGCCCATGTTGTAGATACAGGAAGTAAAGAGACAAGAGGGAGGGGGCCTGTTGGAAGACAGTAAGGGAAGGGGGTTTTCTGAAGATGCAAGGGGTAGAAGTCCTCTGTATAGACAAGATGAAGTGTGTTCCACTGCACATGTAAGGAGACAACACTATCGTGGGCCATGGAAGGGGAGACTCCTGTAGTTGAGGCACGGGGAGAAGGACTCAGCTGCAGAGACGAGGAAGGGGGCTCTTGCTGTAGAAGCAGGAGGAAGAGAGAACCCTGCTGTAGAGACGAAAACGGACGGGGCTTTTGCTTTAGACACAACAAGTAAGGTAACGTCCTTCAGTGAACGGGGTCAGGCTCTGACCTTAGTGTGGAGGACTAGGAGGGATAGATTATCCTGGGTACAAGAGAGTACGCTAAACTGTCCTTAGGATAGATGTCTTCTATAGTTCACTTTCCGTTGCATACAAACGAAATAAAGGAAATTTCAAATTTCTGAAACGTACCCACCAATTTCCTTTAATTTTGATTTAAATTTGTTTACATGTCTAGATATATACAGAACCTGAAGACATCGTAATGCTGAATACCACAGTCAGCATATCTTTCAGTATGTCTCTGGAGGCCTAAGTCCTTCGCGACCCAATGCGATTAGAAAGGTGATAATTATGGCTTTAGTTAAGCTGTATTCAGAAGACAAGTAGTGAGAGCCAAAAAGGAATTGTGAAATTTCGGACCAGCCGCCAATGTTTGTAGAGATACCTACTGTGTCACTTGACAGGAAGTTTTATTCGTACCTACAAGTGATATCAAATCTCTACATTGCAATTGTATGCCATGAACTTACAATCATCACTAACCATCTTTTATTCAATCTTTTTAATCTTTATCATTTAAATACTTCTCTCTCTTGGACGCGTGCAACACACGGGCAGCGAAGGCGAACACCGCTTCTGTGATAAGACCAACCTTGGTGGGAGGGGCTGGCAGCAGATAGGCATATTTAGCAAGGTTATCAACAACGTTCATGAAGCTTATGCCCAGATGTGAAGGTATCCATAGTCATTAGATATATAAGGCATTATTAGACGCTTTGTGAATGACGGAAGGAAATTTCCTGCAAGGCACTCTCTCCTGAGAGCGTTGCAAAAACCGATTTAGATTTAGGAGGGGTTCAGCATGAACCCGGAGTTGGACAAATATATATATATATATATATATATATATATATATATATATATATATATATAGAGCTGAGAATAGAGTCGTGAGAGTTGCGTGTTGACGAGTATTAAATGGAATATTTAAGTGTGTTTTTGTGGACTGAATGACAGCATCCTACGTGTATGTGATTCAGAAAGAGCATTCTAGGCCAGAGAGAGAAACTTGACAGCGAATGTTGCTGGCCAATGGAGAGAGAGAGAGCCGTAATAATTGTCTTGGTAAAGAAAACTGCACAATTGATTGTCTCTAGTGGCAATCTGTCCAGACAGTCAAATCCGTAATTTCACAATGTAGTACAAATAAAACAATTGGCCATACACTGATGCTACACTGGGGCAAAAAAAAAAAAGAAAAAACGAAAAACGCCAATGTTAAAAACGGTAGTGTTGTGAGTAAACAGTGTAGTGGCTGGGGAGGTGGTTGGGAGGGACTGGTCCCTGGGTGGGGAGTCAGCTGTGAGCGGCGTGGCGAGACGAGGCGCGCGGGACACACACACGGCCGCCGCCACCAGCACGGGCAGGCAGGCAGGCAGCACATGAGCTCAGTAGGTGATCGAGCGAGGCACAGTCCGGGCCTCCTCCATCCTCACCGCTGCCACCACTCGCCAGGTACTCTCACACGCACTCACCTTCCATATTCACACCTCCAAACACACACCCCATATATATATATATATATATATATATAAACTCGTGCGCGTTTTTCAGACGCCTAGTTTTGAATTAGATGTTTATCGAGCTTGCAGGTGATGAGGCAGGAAGCGATGATGTAAACATTGCCATTCGCCCGGCGCGCAAGAATGCACTGAGCGAATGCATGCGTTACTTCATCGGTGAATGATCTCATCAAGCACCATGCCTTGCCATAACCCTCCCGTCACTCCAAACACTATCAGGCTTAGAATTAAACTGTAATTTCTAAATAGTTGCGCTATGTAGTGAACACGCCCGTGAACGATGATGTATCGCCTTGCTCAAAGTTTTTTTCTGACCGGTGAACAGTGACTTGAGGTGGAAAAAGTGTTGCATGGACACTGAAAAAAATGACTTGAGTATTTTTTGCGAATGTGTATCACACGTAGTTAATGTTGTCCTTCGTAGGTTGTGGTGGTGAAGGAGAATTATGAAGAGTGAAGGACATGGACGATAAAGTGCGCGATACAAAATACTGTGTCATGAATTAAGTGTCTAGAGGAACGTGGGGGAACAAACGTTTGATCGGTAAGAACGAGAGTGAGGGTAGAATGTGATAGGCTGTGGGCCGGGAGAGGCATCTTCACCAGCGAACAAGGTAAGGTCAGCCGCCCGTCGCCTGGTTTTTGTTCGGTTGCATGACTAGGGCAGTTTTTATGGCCTGATACACTGGTTTATATCCTTTTATTGCTACCCTGATGATGTTAGTAGTCCTGCGTAAACTGCTAACTATTTCCTTGTGTTTATTGCATACCATGATGACATTTGTTGTTAAAGTAGCAATTATAGTATCCAGTTGTCACAGGTTGTTAATACTTGTTTACTCATGAGGCGAGATAAAGTGAACACATGAGTATATATATATATATATATATATATAGATATAGATATACTTTCCCTTAATGTTTTGAGTTCATGAAGTATGATAACTAAACATGGCATTTGCAAGTTGAAAACATTGATGAAATTTCATACCGAAGGGTTAACCGTAACTTTGCTATGTAGTGTTGAATAATTTGAATCATGTTATGATCGAGGCTTCAAGTTTATTTGTATTCCGTGCCATGTGAGCCGCTCCATCAGCATGCACCATGTGGCAGCTCATATTACATGCACTCGCCAGTTCATTGAACAATTACACTCGCCACGGGGGCGCAATATGAATAAAGTGAAAATGGTTAGTTGAAAATTGTGTTGATACCTGTCGTGGGCTGCAGCAGGTTGGCTGGCGTCGGTGACAGGTTGGCAGCTGTGTACAGCCAACGCTGCCATGGTGGATTTTTTACGTGTCAGAATGTAACTGTGATGGGTAGTTTATTGTATAACTAGTGTTACCATGATGATAATAGGTTTGTTTACGGCGACTGGATCTGGGCTTAAAAGGTACTTTCGCAAACGGTGATTGAGTAGTAAATTACATAGGTTAGGTTGTTGCAGACCATCAAGGCTAGTTATGATTGGCTTACTTTTCTAGGGGTGTAATATGTAACAGCATGCTCTATATCACAGTCATAGTGTATCTTTTTCCCTCATGTAACAGAGGATGGCTCGCTGACGTTAAAAAAATAAACTTTGTGTTTTATCATTACCATCACACCGACTTCTTGACACGTCGGATATGTTTCCTTGGCAGTATGCATAATAATAATGTATTATGTAAACACTCTGTATGGTAACTTGGTAGGTCCCCCTGTTGTTTTCAGTCTTTAAACCTTGATTTATATATAAGTAATTAGCTTATGGTGATGCACATAAACCTGTAAGATATCACCCATCCTAACTTACCACGATCCTGCACGTGTACTCATACTTACATTTTTCCTTCATAGTATATATATATATATATATATATATATATATATATATATATATATATATATATATATATATATATATAT
>JAYMFT010039458.1:0-15672 GCA_038088735.1 Panulirus argus | reverse complement strand
AGAAAAAGAGGAAGGTCTCACAGAGAGGGGAGAGTCGTGGGAGGGGCCGGTACTACTACTGCTAGAGCCCTCCCTCTGATTGGCAGTAGAGTCTTACCCTTACATTACTTACTAGATCAAACCACCTCACACTACATTTTGTCCTCAAACATTTCATATCCAACACATCCTCCTTCCTCCGTGCAGCCTTATCTATAGCTCATGCCATGCATTCATGTTTTTGGGATTGTTATTGCCTTCCCAGATAATGTTCTTTCTTTCCACACATTCTTCAGCTCTCCCAGTACCTTTGCTCCCTTACACATCCTATGACTCACTTCCTCTGCCGTGTCCACTCCCAGGTATCTAAAACATTTCACTTTCTCCAAGTTTTCTCCATTCAAATGCACACCCCATGTAACTTGTCCCTCAATCATGCAAAACCTAATAACCATGCTTTTATTCACATTTACTCTCAGTCTCCTCCTTTCACACACTCCTCCAAACTCAAGTCACTAACTTTTGCAGTTACCCACCTGAATCTGCTACCAGTGCTGTATCATCAGCAAACAACAACTGACTTGGAACCCCAGCCCTCTCAGTCCCACAGAAACTCATCCTCACCCCTCTCTCCAAGACTGTCACATTTACCTCCTTCACCACCCCATTCATCAACAAATTGAACAACCATGGTGACATCATACACCACTGCTGCAGACTAACCTTCACTTAGAGCCATTAACTCTTGTCCCTTCCTACTCATACGCATGCTTCATCCACGATGAAAACTTCTCACTGCTTCTAACAGCTTTTTTCCCACACCATATATTTTGAAGACCTTCCACAAGCCATCTCTGTCATATGCTTTATCCAGATCCTTAAGTACCCCTTAGAAACCCATTTGTTGCTGTTAGTATTTTTCACACACACTCTTTAAAGCAAACACCTGATCCACAAAATCTACCATTTCTGAAGCAGCACCGTTCCTCTCCAGTCTGATGATCTGTACATGTCTTCACCCTCTCAAACAATACCTTCCCTTACAACTTTCCAAGAACACTCAACACACTTATATCTTTGTTGTTTTAACACTTCCTTTTATTCCTCCTTGCCTTTATACAGATGTCACTGTACATGCATTCTGCCAATCCTCATGCACTTCATCGTGACCCATACATATGTTGAAAATCCTTTCCAACCAGTGAACAACACAGTCACCCTCTTTCTTAATAAATTCAACTGCAATACCATCCACATCAACCACCTTGCCACATTTCATCTTCTGTAAGGCCTTCACTACCACTTCCCTTTTTTTCCTCTCTTCACCATACCACTCTCACTGACTCTCTCGCTTTACATACCACCCTGACCTAAACACCATACATTTGCCACTCTATCATCAAACACATTCAACTGTCCTTCAGAATACTCACTACATCTCCTTCTCAATTCATGACTGCTAGCAACCACTTTTTCCCCTTTCATTGATGCTCTTGTTCTCCCTAAACTCTCATTTGCCCTCTTTTTCAACCCCTGCACCTTCCTCTTGACCTTCTGCTGCTTTCTTTTGTACACACCTCAATTATTTGCATTCCTTCCCTGTAAACGCTAATCATACACCTCTTTTTTTCTATTTTACAAGCAACTACTTTTTCTTCCCAAGACTCACTACCCTTTCAAATCTGCCCAGTTCCCACCTTTTGCATGACACATGCATCTCTCACACATGCCAGCAAAGCTTCACTAAATACATCCCATTTCTTTCCTGGCATTTCTTCTCACAAATCTCTTTTTCAAGCTCACTTATTCTCACAAGACTCTTCTCACTGACAGTATTTCATCTTTTCTGAAAACCTCTTCAAATCTTCACCCTTGCTTTCATAACATAGTGATCACACATCCCATCAGCTACCCCCTCAGCACATTTATGTCCAAAAGTCTCTCTTTTGCATGCCTGTCAATAAGTTATCGAATAATACCAGCTGACTCTCTCTCATACTCACAAATGTATACTTGTTTATGTTCCTCTTTTTAAACCAGATATTCCCAATCACCAGTCCTTTTTCAGCACACAACTCCTCAAACTATTCACCATTTTTTCATAACACTGAATATTCCATTTCCCTCAATTATACCCTCAAATGCCACATTACTTACCATGTTTAAATCACCCACCACTAGTACCTGGTCTCTTTCATCAAAACTGCTGAGGTACTCACTCAGCTGCTCATGGTATACTTGCCTCATATGATTTTTCCTTTCATGCCCAGGTTCATAAGCACTAGTAATCACCAATATTTTGCCATTCACTTTTTTTCTTCCTCCATACTTCATTGCAGTTTCCTGAGCTAGCAAGGTAGCACCAGGAACAGACGCAGAAAGGCTTCTTTCACTCACATCCACTTTCTAACTGTCATGAGGAATGTACCAAAGCCACAGCTCCATATCCACAACCAGACCCTTCAGAACTTTCCATGATTTACCCCAGATGCATCATATGCCCTGGTTCAGTCCATTAACTGCACATCAACCCCAGTACACCACATCATTCCAATTCATTCTGTCCCGTGCACTCCTCTCACCCTCCTGTGAGTTCAGGCCCCAGTAGCTCAAAATCTTTTTCTCTCCATTCTTCTGTTTCCAATTTGGTGTCCCTCCACTTTTGATACATATATCCTCTTGTCACCCCTTGCTCTCTCATTCTCCCCATATGTCCAAACCATTTTAGCACACCGTGTTGAGCTCTCTCAACCACACTTTTCATTACCAGACTTCTCTCGTACCTTTTCATTACTTACTCGGTCAAATAACCTCACACCACTTACTGTCCTCAAACATTTCATATCCAACACATCCATCCTCCTCTGCACAGCCTTATCTATAGCCCATTCCATATGATATTGTTGGAACTACTATTTCTTCTGACATACCCATTTTTCTCTCCCAGATAACATTCTTTCCTTCAACACATTCTTCAGTGCTTCCAGAACATTTACCCCCTTCCCCATCCCATGATTCACTTCCGCTTCCATGGTTCCAGTTGCTACTGTGTCCACTCTCAGGTATTGGAAGCAGTTCACTTCCTCCAAAATTTTTCCATTCATAAGCATACCCCACCTAACCTGCCTTAATCAGGCAAAACCCAATAACCTTGCTTTAATTCACATTTACTCTCAATCTCCTCCTTTCATGTATTCTTCCAAACTCAGTCACCAACCTGTACAGTTACTCACCCAAATCTGCCACCATTACTGTATCATCAGCAAGCAAACATTCTCACATCCCAACCCCTCTCAGTCCCCACATACTCATACTCGCCCTTGTCTCCAAGACACATTTACCTCCTTCACCACCCCATTTGTAAACAAAGTGAGCAACCATGGTGACATCACACACCCCTACCACAGACCAACCTTCACTTGGAACCATTCACTCTCCTCTCTCCCTATTTATACACATGCCTTCTACTCTTGACAAAAACTTCTTACTGCTTTTAGCAGCTTTCATCCCAGAGCATGAATGCTTAAAACCATCCATAAGGCATCTCTCACCTCTGTCACATGTTTTCTCCAATCCATAAATGCCATATACAAATCCATCTGCTTCTCTAAATATTTTTCACACACATTCCTTACAGCAGCCACCTGATCCACACATCATTCATTCATAAACAAATTAAACAACTATGGTGACATCACATACCCTTGCCACAGACTGACCTTCCCAATCTGATGCTCTGTACATGCTTCACCTGCTCAATCAATGCCCTACCATGGAATATACCAAGTATTCTCAACAAACTTATCCCTCTAGAGTTTGAACTCTTACCTTTATCCCCCTTGCCTTTGTACTGTGGCACTATAAATGCATTCTGCCAATTGTCAGGCACCTCGCCTCGATCCATGCAAACAGTGAAAGTACTTATTGTTCAATCAACACAGTAACCTCCCTTTCTAAATGATTTCCTTTGTAGTACCATCCACTCTGCTGCCTTGCCATTTTTCATCTTATGTAGGACTTTTCCCCACCTCTTCTCTTTTCACTAAACCAATCTCCATGACTCTCTCACTTTACAAACAGTGGCAAGCTACCAAAGTGATTTCTGGAATGAGAAATGATCCTATGGTATTCAATGGCCACCCAGGGTCGAGTGCATACGTTCAAATCCTAGTTGCAGCAGTCTGCAACTGCAATTCTCTGATCAAACACATTCAACAATCCTTTAAAATTCTGACTCCATCTCCTCCTCACTTCATTGCTTCCTGTTTTCACTTCCCCTTTTGCCCCTTCACTTATGTTCCCATTTGCTCTCTCTCTCTCTCTCTCTCTTGCACATTATTTACCTTCTTCCAAACCTTTTATCCCTGGGTAGGACAGAAAGAATTGTATCCCCTTATTCCCACCTTGTCATAAAAATGCAACTTAGGGGGATTAGGGTCTGGAAACCGGGAAACCCTAACCTTCTTGTATTTCATTTTCTAAAAAAGGGAACTTTTATATATATTTATTTATTTATTTTTTCATACTTGATTGCCATTTCCCTGTATATGCGTACATATATACATATTTCCATATTCATAATTGCTCGCCTTCATCCATTCACTCCTCCACTCCACCCTACAAGAAACAGCAATAAAGCATGAAGAAGAAAAAAAAAATAACATTGTCTTCTTACCACCCCCTGCGTCAGCGAGGCAGTGCCAGGACACGGACGAAGAAAGGTCACATTGGCTCACATCCATACATGAGCTGTCATGTGTAATGCACCAAAACCACAGCTCCCAATCCATTTGCAGGCCTCTTAGACCTTTCCATGGTTTACCCAGGACTTTTCACAAACCCAGGTTCAGTCCATTGACAGCATGTTGACCCCAGTATACTACATCGTTCCAGTTCACTCTGTTCTGTGCAAGCCTATCCCTTCCTGAATGTTCAGGCCCCAATTGCTCAAAGTCTTTTTCAATCCATCCGTTCATCTCCAATTTGGTCTCTCATTTCTCCTTGTTCCCTAAACTTCTAACATATATCCTCTTTGTCAACCTTTCCTCACTCTTTCTCTCCATATGTCCAAACCATTTCAACACACCCTCTTCTACTCTCTCATCCACACTCTTTTAATTACCACACATCTCTCTTACCCTCTCATTTCATGCTCAATCAAATCACCTCACATCACATGTTGTCCTCAAACATTTCATTTCCAATGCAACCACCCTCCTCTGCACAGCCCTGTCTACAGCCCATGACTTGCTACCAAATAATACTATTGGAACTCCTATGCCTTCAAACAAACCCATTTTTGCCCTCCTGGGTAACGTTCTCTCTTTCCAGACATTCTTCATCGCTTATAGAACCTTCGCCTCCTCCCTACCCTATGACTAGCTTCTACTTCCATGGTTCCATTTGCTACCAAGTCCACTTTCAGATATGTAAAACATTTCACTTCCTTCAGTTTTTCTCCTTTCAAACTCACATCCTAACTTGTTCCGCAAGCCTTCTGAACCTACTAACCTTGCTCTTATTTATATTCACTCTCAACTTTCTCCTGTCACACACTTTTCCAAACTCAGTCACCAACTTCTGCAGTTTCTCACTTGAATCAGCGACCAGTGCTGTATCATCTGCGAACAACAAATGACTCACATCCCAGGCGGTTTCATCCCCAACAGACTGCATACTCACCCCTCCCTCCAAAACACTTGCATTTATCTTCCTAACAACCCCATCCATAAACAAATTAAACAACCATTGGGACATCACACACCCCTGCCACAGACTGACCTTCACTGGGAATCAACCACTCTACTCTTTTCTTACTTGTACGCATGTCTTACACCCTTCATAAAAACTTCTTACTGCTTCTAGCATCTCTATCAACCCTCTCATATTCCTTCTCCAGATCCACAAATGCTACATACAAATCCATCTGTTTTTCTAAGTATTTTTCACATACACTCTTTAAAGTAAACACCTGATCCACAAGTCCTCTACCACTTCTAAGACCACAGTGCTCCTCCCCAATCTGATGCTCTGTACATGCCTTCATCCTCTCAGTCAATACCCTCCCATACAGTTTTCCAGGAAAACTCAACAAACTTATACCTCTGTAGTTTGAACACTCACCTTTATCTCATTTGCCTTTGTACAGTGGCACTATACATGAATCCCGCCAATCCTCTGGCACTTCACCATGATCCATACATACATTGAATATTCTTACCAACCAGTCAGCAACACAGTCACCCCTTTTTAATAAATTCAACTGCAGTACCACGAAATCTTGCTGCCTTGCCAGATTTCATTTTCCGCAAGGCATTCACCTCCTCTCCTCTCTTCACCAAACCACTCTTTCCCGACTCTCTCACTTTGCACACCACCCCAACCATACATCTGCCACTATATCATCAAACACATTCAACAATCCTCCAAATACTCACTCCATCTCCTCCTCATTCTATCACTACCTGTTATCACTTCCCCCATGCCTCCTTGACTGATTTTCCCATTTGTTATCTTGTCTTACACACATTATTTACCTACTTCCAAAACGTCTTTCTATTCTCCCTAAAGTTTAATAATACTCTCACCTCAACTCTCATTTACTCTCTCTATCAAATCTTGCACCTTCCTCTTCACCCCTGCCTCTTTCTCTTGTACATTTCCTAGACATTTGCTCTCCTTCCTTGTATCATCCAAATGCCTCTCTTTTATCTTTCACTAACAACTTTACCTTTTCATCCTATCTTGCACTACCCTTTCTAGTCTGCCCACCTCCTACCTTTCTCATGCCGCATGCATATCTTGCACATGCCATCATTGCTACCCAGAATACATCCATTTCCTCATCCACTCCCCTCACTTCACTCACTCTCACCTTTTGCCATTCTACACTCAATCTTTTCTGTTATTTCTTCACACAAGTCTCCTTTCCAAGCTTGCTTACTCTTACCACTCTCTTTTTAAACCAGATATTCCCAATCACTACTCTGGATTTCAGAAGCAGTGAGGCCTATACACTGTGGCAAAGTCTCGTACTGATAAGAGTGTTCGTTACAGAGTTATTCCCAAAAAACATGGTCTTACTGCTTCTGAAATCCACAGTAGTCTTTTTTGAGCATACAAATTCACGGGCTCTTTGCCATTTCCAATTACAACACTGAATACCCTATGTTCACCAATTATACCCACAACTGCCACATTACTCACTTCCACATTCAGATTACCCATCACTAATACCCAGTTCCATGCATCAAAACTGCCGACACACTCACTCAGCTGCTCCCGAAACACTTACTCCTCATGATCTCTCTTATCATGACCAGGTGCATAAGCACTAATAATCACCCATCTTTCGCCATCCACTTTCAGTTTTACCCACATTAGTCTAGAATTTACTTCCTTACACTCAGTCCCACAACTCATGCTTCAAGAGTAGTGCTACTCCTTCCTTAGCTCTTATCCTCTTAACAACCCCTGACTTTACTCCCAAGATGTTTCTAAACCATTCTTCCCCTTTACCTTTGTGCTTCGTTTCACTTAAAACCAGAACATCCAGATCTCTTTCTTCAAACACATTTACCTATATCCCCTTTCTTTTCATGGTGGTTACATCCACACACCCCAGTCTGAGCCTTCAAGGAGGAGGATCACTCCCTGCCTGACTCCTTCTGTTTCCTCTTGTAGAAATTGAAATACAAGAAGTTTTGAAAGATATGATATCATCTGAGAAACTCCTTGTAGTACTTTCATTACAGGTAATTTTAAACTATATATTTCAGTATTTTGCTTTTTTTTTATTGTTTTTCTTTGTCACTCATATTTTCATTTTTACTTTCAGGTACTGAATGTTGAAGTTCAAGGCACTTTCAGTGGGATGAATATTGTAACAATCACTAATGAAGGTCAGAACATTTTAATGCTTCTGTCAGACTTAGTTATGAAGACAGAGTGTACTGGAAATTATAAGGTTGGAAAAGTATTAAAAGAAACTGATACTTGCCTTGGAAAATCTACTAATTCACAATTCTTCAATAATCTGCAAGATGATAATGTAGAAAAGGTGCCTAGTGATAATTTCAGTGCAGGAGGAGCTGCTATATTTGAGCATGTAACCTGTCAAAGGTCACAGCCATCCAAGTATTTTGGAAATGAAATGGCTAATCAGCAGACAGGATTCTCTAGAATGATAGTGACAAACCCAGTTACTACTGTGGAAGAATCTCCCAGAAAGCAGGTACCAGAAGTATCAGACATGACTACTAGGGAAGATAATAGTGTTATTAAAGTAAACAAAGGTCTTCCATACTCATTGAAAGAATTTGAACTGCAACATACATTGAAAGACAAGAAAGTAGAAAACAAAACCAAAGAGGACAATAATCCTGACTATTCTGAAAGTTCCCCAATCATTCATGAGACATTTCAGTGCTTCACTAGTAGAGTTCCACATGATAAGCCAGTGCAGGACAGGCTTGCATTGGAACCTTTTCAGAGAATGATGATGCACAGAAGTCAGGCCAAGAAAGAATCGCAAAAAAAGATATTCCTTACCGAATTGGATACTGGGCTTGATGAATGTATAGCGAGACAATCTTTACCTAAAGTAGCTAATAAAGTGACTGATGAACCACATTTTGAACACACGTTACCTACAGATGATTCAGATTCTAACCAGTGCTTAGAAATTCAGAGGAAAGAGGTACTGACTCATCATGTTGAGAAAGCAGAACCTCTACTGTCAGAACTTAGCTTAAGACTAAAAGGGGTAACTTTGAAGCTTCTTGAGCCAGAGATGGTAGTAGAGTATCAATCTGAACCTTACTTGACGAAAAAACAGGAAGCAAAGAAGTGCTGTCAACAAGAAGTAAAGGATTCTTTATCTGCAGCGAACATAGAGGGCTATGAAGGCACAGCAGTAACCACTGTTCCGGAATGTGTTGAATGGCAAGAAAATATAGAGCTACAAACATATATGGCAAAAAATTTAGCAAAAATTGCCTCTTCAAATACAAAGCAGACATTTGGTAATCATGATATACAAGGAAGTTCTCCAGAAGCTATTTCAGAGTGGCCTTGTTCCAGATCGAGCATTGAAAATTTTTTATCAGATCAGAATGGACAAATGCAGAGAACTATGTGTTTATGTGATGAAAGATCTGAAATCTCTGTCAGTGCTCCAGATGATGTATCAGTAAAGGAGATCAGTCATAGTGTTTGTGGACATTCTCACCTGAAACTGACCACAGAAAAGAAAGATGTGCTTCATCAAGTCAAATCTGGGTTGAACGCTGAAATAATACCATACACGAAAGAAAATACAATGCCTATCCATTTCCCTGTTATGGAAAATAATATTCTTCAAGGTTTTGATACTAAGAGTATGACACAAGATTTTGGAAGTTTGTTGGCTAAAGATGTGAAGGAAGACATCAAGGATGTGGTAGTTTACAGTACCAAAACAGAATACTTTCATAATAAAGACTATCAGGATATACAAAAAGAAAATGCTTATGATTATTCCGAGGAAAAGCTTGTAACTGAAGATAAACATGGAGATTTATGTAAAAAAATGCTGGATGTAAATGGAGAACATGTAAAAAGTTTGGGAGAACGTTTAGAGGGAAAATGTTCATATGGAAACTCAAAAGAAAAATATGTGTCACATGACCTTAAAGTTGTAGAATGTGAAGAGTCAGAAGTTAAATACACGCTTGGAGAACAACAAATAAAGGGTGAATATAGAGACTTGCATGATGTACCAGAAGACTTTCAGGGTAAGGATAACTTTAAAGACTCCCACATGATACATGTTCCTGAAGACCACCAACAAGAGGTTGAGTCATTTGCCTTAGAGATATTGGAAAATCCTGAATGCTTTCACAGAGATAATTTAACTTTGGTCTTGAATAGGTTTTCAGACATATGGAATAAGGTTTCATCTGAGGACATACTACAGAAGGCTGCATCTGAAAAGTCAAAAGTCTTAAATGGTCCAGGAAATTATCAGGGTATAGATCAACTTGATCACTCACATATTGAGGATGTATCTAAAGACTTAAATATTAAAGATGATCCATCAGAAACTCGGAGAGATGAGTTTGATGAGACCTTTGTTGCAAGTACATATGAAAGAACTCATGAGACTGAAGACTCTCTCTTTCAGGATGCTCATGGAGACATGACACTTCAGTATTTGCTTGAGCATTCTCAGGAAGTGGATGTTCTTATTTACACTGATGTAACGGTAGGAGACTTAGAGAGAAAAAGTACATATAGAAACTCAGAAGAAAAATATGCATCTCATGACCCACTGGCTATAAAATATGAAGAGTCAGATTTTGAAAATATGCTTGGAGAATCAGAAAGTCAGGCAGTACATGGAAACTCGTATAAGGATTTACCTGACAACTTTCAGGGTAAGGATGATTTTAAAGACTCCCAAATGATGGATGTGTCCAAAGACCAACAACATGAGGTTGAATCTGAAGCCTTAGAGATAGTTGGTAAACTTGAATGCCTGCATGGAAATAATTTACCTTTTGACTTTAATGTATTTCCAAGCACATTGATTAGTGATTCATCTGGTGATACAAAAGTCATTAATGGTCCTAGAAATTTTGAGAGTATAGATCATCTTTGTCACTCAAAGATTGAGGATCTGTCTGAAGACTTGCATATTAAGGATGTGCCAGAAGGAACTCAGAAAGATTTGTTTGATGAGACCTTTGTTGCAAGTACACATGAAAGAACTCAAGTGAATGAGTCTGAAGACTCTTTGGTTCAGGATGCTCATGGAGACATAACATTTCAGTATTTGTTTGAGGATTCTCAGGAAATGGATGTACTTTTTCACAGAGAAGTGAGGGCTGAAGTTGAGGATGTGCTAGAACATTCAGAGGAAATGAATATGTCCAAAGAATCACTGGTGCAGCCTTTGGTTAGATATTCAAAGTTTGATCACATTCCAGAATTTCACAATAATGCACCAGTAGATGTATCAGAGATCAGTTTCCCTGTGTTTGTAGATTCTCACCTGGAACTGGCTTCAGATGAGAATGAGGTACCACATCAAGGTAATTCAACTTTGGAGACTGCAGCCTTACCATGTACAAATGAGAATAGAATGCCTGTTCATCCCTTTGTCAAGGATAATGATATTCACAAAGGGCATGACATTCCTGTAATGAAAGGTATGTCACAAGATTTTAAAAGTTTGGTCTTTAAGGATGCAAAGGAAGACATGCAGGATCCAGAAGTTCCTTATACAGATAATTCTATGCCTGAAAATTCCTGTGTAAGTGACTTATATACAGATCTACAGAAAGAGAATGGTTCTGACTATTCAGAGGAAAAGTTTGCAGTTCATGATAAGCATGGAGATGTATATACAAATTTACCAGATGTTTGTAGAGAACCTCCCTTTTTGGTGGGAAATTTTGAGAGAAAAAATACATATAGAAACTCAGAAGAAAATTATGAATCTCATGATCCACTGGCAATAAGATATAAAGAGTCAGATTATAAAAATATGCTTGGAGAATCGGAAAATCAAGCTGTACATAGAAACTCCTATAAGGATGTACCTGACAACTTTCAGGGTAAGGATGATTTTAAAGACTCCCAGATGATGGATATGTCCAAAGACCAACAACATGAGGTTGAAGCAGAAGCCTTGGAGGTAGTTGGTAAACTTGAATGCCTGCGTGAAAATAATTTACCTTTTGACTCTACTGTATTTCCAAACACATTGATTAAAGATTCATCTGATGATACAAAAGTCATAAATGGTCCTAGAAATTTTGAGAGTAAAGATCATTTTTGTCACTCACAGACTGAGGATCTATCTGAAGACTTGCATATTAAGAATTTGCCAGAAGAAACTCAAAAGGATGTGTTTGATGAGGCTCAAGTGAATGAGTCTGAAGAATGTTTGGTTCAGGATGTTTCTGGAGACATGCAGCTTCAGTATGTGTTTGAGGATTCTCAGGAAATGGATGTACTTATTAACAGAGAAGTTAGGGCTTCAGTTAAGGATATGCTTGAACATTTAGAGGAAATGCATGTGTCCAAAGAATTGCAGGTGAAACCTTTGGGCAGATTTTCAAAGATAGATCATATTCCAGAATTTCACAGTAATGTACTAGTAGATGTATTAGAGATCAGTTTCCCTGAGTGTTTAGATTCTCACCTGGAACTGGCTCCAGATGAGAATTATGTACCTCATCAAGGTAATTCAAGTCTGGAGACTGCAGTCTTACCCTGTACAGATGAGAATACGATGCCTATTCATCCCTTGGTTAATGATAATCCCCAAGAATATGACATTTCAGTAGTTGAAGGTATGACACAAGATTTTAAAAACTTAGTCTTTAAGGATGCAAAGGAAGACATACAGGATCTAGAAGTTCCCTACACAAATAATTCTGTGTCTGAAAACCTCTGTGTAAGTGATTTATGTGCAGACCTACAGAAAGAGAATGGCTCTAATTCTTCTGAGGAAAAGTTTACAATTTATGATGAACATGGAGATATATGTATACACTCACTGGATATATGTGGAGAACCTCGTTTTTTGGTAAAAAAAATTGTGGAAGACTCAGAGGGAAATAGAACATATGGAAACTCAGAAGAAAAATATGAATCTCATGACCCACTGGTTATGAAATATGAAGAGTCAGATTTTAAAAGTATGCTTGGAGAATCAGAAAATCAGGATGTGTTTAGAGACTCTTTTAAGGATGTACCTGAAGACCTTTTGGTTAAGAAGGATTTTAGAGACTCCCAAATGATAGATGTGTCCAAAGACCACCAACATGAGGTCATATTTGAAGCTTCAGAGATAGATGGTAATCTTGAATGCCTGCAAGGAAATAATATACCTTTAGATTTCAGTGTATTTCCAGACACATTGATTAAAGATTCATTTGAAGACACGAAAGTCATAACTAATCTAGGAAACTTTCAGCGCATAGATCAGCTTGATCACTCACAGATGAAGGATGTATCTGAAGACTTGAATATTAAGGATGTGCCAGAACAAACTCAAAGGGATGTAATTGATGAGTTTGTGGTTACAAGTATATATGAAGAAACTCAAGTTAGTTTAGAGACTCAAGCCTTATCATGTACAAATGAGAATACAATAACTATTCATCCCTTTGTTAAAGATAATGATATTCACCAAGGATATGATATTCCAGTAATTAAAGGTATGACAGAAGAGTTTAAAAGTTTGGTCTTTAAGGATGCAGAGGAAGACCTGCAGGATCCAGAAATTTCATGTACAGATAATTCTGGGCTTGAAAACTCATGTATAAATGATTTATGTACAGATCTACAGCAAGAAAACACTTCTGATTATTCAGAGGAAAATTTTGCAGTTTACTATAAACATGGAGATGTATGTAAAAACTCTTTGGATACATGTAGAAAGCCTTTGGCAGAAAACTTGAAGGGAAAGATTACATATGGAAACTCTGAAGAAAAATATGAATCTCATGATCACCAGTCTGTGGAATATGAAAATGAAAAGTCACAATTTAGAAATAAGCTTGGGGAATCACAAATGCAGGCTGTTTATAGAGATGCATATGAGAATGTACCAGAAGACATTCTGTGTGAGGATGATTTTAAAAATTCCCAGCTGTTAGATGTACCTGAAGACCATCAGGAAGAGGTTGATTCTGAAGCCTCAGAAGTAGTGGAAAATTCTGAATGCATGCATGAAAATAATTTAACTTTAGGCTTGATTTCATTTTCAGACACATTAATTAAGGATTCATCTGAAGATTTGTTACAAAAATCTGCATTTAAAGACACAAGATTCATAAAAAGTTCTGGAAATTCTCATGGTATGCATCAGCTTGATCAAGTACAGATTGAGGATGTATCTGAAGACTTTCATATTAAGAGTTTACTAGAAGAAGCTCAAAAGGATGTGTTTGATAAGTCCTTGGATGAAACTGTATCTGAAAGAACTCAAATTGATGAGTCTGAAGGCTCTCTCTTTCAGAATGGAACTCAAGTTTATGAGTCTAAAGACTCACTGGTTCAGGATGGAACTCAGGTTGATGAGTATGGCTCACTGGTTCAGGGTGCTCATGGAGACATGCAACTTAAGAATTTGCTTGAGTATTCTCAGGGAATGGATAAGCTGAGCAACATCGATATGGGACATGTAAGTGAAGATGTACCGGAAGTGAATGTATCTTGGGACCTAGGTGTTTTCGATTCATCAGAAGACTTATGCCTGAAGAATGAGTCAGGTAAAGCTGATGTCCTGGATGTGCCTGAATATTCACAGGTTATGGATTTGTCCATAGAATTACCTTTGAAATCGGTGCCTAGATGTTCAGAGATGGAAAATATTCCTGAAGATTCAGAAGTTATGATTGTGCCTAGAGATTTACAGCTTGATGATGCACCCCAGTATTTTTCCCACAATATTATGACCACAGATGCTATTTGCAGGCATGTTAGCAACCAGAAATGCAACAGAAGAGCTGTACCCTCTGAGGATACTCTTTATAACCCTAGAAGTGATTTGAAACAGACAATCAGATCAGAGGACTGTGGTGTGAAACTAAATTCCTCTGCCGTAGGATTCAAAGGTATGAAAGATGTTATTGTTTCCTTTTTTTCCATACTTTTTCACCATTCCTGCAGTTGCAAGGTAGCTCACGTGATAGATGAAGATATGGCCTCATTTACTGGCATCCATTCCCTGTCATCTGTAATTCACGAAAACCAGAGCTTTTTATCCACAACCAGACCCCACAATTCGTTCTTTAGGTTCTTCAAGCCTCTTCATATTCCCTGGTTCAGCTCATTAAGAGCAAGCTGTCCCACGTTAACTACATTGCTCCAGTTTGCTATATGTTAGAACCATTGCAGCATGCCCTCTTCAGTTATGTCATACATACATACTATCTAATTATATCTCTGTTGTCTGTTCCCCTCTGGGAACTCCCATCAAGAGTTGGCTACTGCAAACAAGTCTCCACTCATCCTTGTCCTTCATGCCTCCATCATGTACACCATTCCACACATTCTTCCACCATTTCTCTCCCTCCACCCTATTTGCCCATCATAGGTAGTCTTCCTCTCACACCAGCCCCTTTAATCATACTATCATACATTTTCCTTTTAAACTCCCAGGCTTGCATTCTTCTCACATGCCTAAACCTCCTCAGGTATTATTGCGTTGAATTACATATTTACATTATACTTCAGGGAGAACTGATATTATGTTAGAGGAGGTGGTGAGGAGTTTTTACCATGAGAGTCTGTGAGTAGGATGAGTGAGTTGTTGTTGGTGAAGATGATTCTGCATCAAGGATGTGTGATGTCACCATGGTTGTGTAATGGATGAGGTGGTGAGGGAACTGAATGCTAGGGTTGTAGAGCTAGTTGTAGTTGAAATGGCATGGGTGACAGATTCCAGAGAGAAATTTCAAGGTGGTGACATAGTGTGCAGCGTGCACGAAAGGAGAAAGTTAGTGTGACAGCGTGCACGAAAGGAGAAAGTTGAGACCTCCTCCTCCTCCTCCCAGGCAGGGAGAGCTCATCCTCCTCGAAGACTCAGACTGGGGTGTCTGAATGTGTGTGGATTTAACAAGATGAGAAGAAAGGAGAGATAGGTAGTATGTTTGAGGAAAGAAACCTGGATGTTCTGGCTCTGAGTGACACGAAGCT
>JAYMFT010039457.1:0-30259 GCA_038088735.1 Panulirus argus | reverse complement strand
AGAGAGAGAGAGAGAGAGAGAGAGAGAGAGAGAGAGAGAGAGAGAGAGTATCGATTCCATGTTATGAAATGGGACAAGGGGAAGAGTGAGTAAAAAGCCTCTTAAGCGTTAGTACAGTAATTTCTTTAGGGCTGAGAAACACATACTGAAACGCCTGAACTCTAAATGGCAGGAAAGCGAGCGTGAACTCGTGGTATACGGCGCATCACCGTTTCATGAAACACGGGTCTTTGATGGTGGAATTGGTGGAAAAAAGTGCAAGCAAGCTGCGTAAAGAGATTATCTGAAAAGTAATTACAGAGTTCCGAGAGCAGAGAAAAGTTAGGAATGACACATCACGAGGGGATGGAATTTGATTTTAATTATACAGCCCATGGATCCTTTTCCATGGGGATTTTGCAGATTCAAGGATGTGCTCTAATCAGATGCGAGATCAAGCATTCTCTTCGGGTCAAAAGCTCCTTGATGAGACTATGCTCTTTTTCGTCCATTGAAGATGATAAAATCACAATGAAGGTGGCTTTTCACTGGCGATGTAACAACATACAAGTAGAATCCTATCGGAGCTATAGTGTCTATATACATTAAACACATACTAACACACGAATATGCTGAGAGGGTTAGCTGCTGGGATGTTTCATCGATACCTGGTGCAAACAAGGATGAAGATTTGTAGGGGCTTTCAGGAAAGAGGAGATGATGTGGGCGCTGAGAGGGTGCGGAAAGTGAGTGAGGCTGGAAAAAAAAAAAAGGATTATATGAAAAGATACAAAAACAGATTGAGTGTTTTATGGCAAAAGATTATAATGAATTAAGGTGAGGGATTGGGTGAGAGATGGGAGGAATGGAAGGATGCAGTGCCGATATGTGCGAGAAAGGAGTGTGGCAGGCTGGAAATAGGACGTGGGTATGTAGAAAGGGTAGCGAGTGTGAGATGACGGCAGTTAAGTTGCTAGTGAAACAGAAAAGAGAGGTGTATGGGCGTTACTTACAGGGAAGAAGTGTGAGTGATTGGAAGATATACAATAGAAAGCGCCAAGCGTTCAAGAGGAGGGTGCAGGGCCCGAAAAAGAGGGCAAAAAGAAAACTGGGATGAGCGAGTATCAGCAAACTTTAGGGAGAACAAGGTAATGTTTTGGAAGGAAGCTGATAATGTTAGAAAAACAATTGAACAAATGGGAACACCGGCAAAGTGGGCAAATGGGCAAGTGGCGCCTGAGAGGGAATCAGTTGTTGTTTGCTGATTGGCAGGTTAGTGTGAGATTCTGCAGAAACTTTTGTTTGATTTTGACGGAGCGTGTGAAAGGAGTAAGTTGAGAGCAAATGTGAATAAAAGCAAGGTTATTAGGTTCAGTAGTACAGAGAAACAAGTCATTTGGGATGTGAGTGAATGGGAAAAACTTGGAGAAAGTAGAGTGTTTTAGATACCTGGGAATGGACGACATGGCAGCTATTTGAACTATGGGAGCTGAATTGAGTCACAGGGTGGGTGAGGGGGCAACTTCGACAAGAACCAGGGCATAGGTAGCGGATGGGGGAAGATACAGGAAGATCTGCGAGGTCTGGTTGTGGACAGGGGCCTCTGGTTTCTGTGCATGATACATGGCATACACAGAATGGATGTGAGCGAGAAAGGTCATTCATTTCTTCGTCTATCCCTGGTGCTAGAACTGTTTCTCTTTACCAAGTTATAGATATCTTCATGATATTTTATGTCCATGGTCTCCCAGCGAAGTGACTATCATAAGTTTTGGATATACTTAATAATTTACGGGTACATCTCTCAGGGCAGTGAGAATTTATGATCCCGACTACTTCAGTGAAGAAACAGACGTATATGGCGCTTCGGGAAAACTTTATGTTCTAGAGACGTTTATTGAGAAATACGCACATACAAAAAGAAAACTTACTTAGAGTGATGTCAGGATACATGAAGTCAGCAGCGAAAACATTCTACTTCTACTCTACCATAAAGATTTTTTTCCCCTTACTAGAAATTTTGAGTCCCTTAATATCAAAGTTGTATTCAGATATGAAACACCAAACGTAAATTCTTTGATGAGAAAGAAAAATACCCCGTCACCCAAGGAAAAAGCAGGTACCTATTCAAAACTTTGGACTCGTTTAAAGAAGAGGATTCAACAATCCTCAGAATCGAGTGCAATTTCGAGACATTGCAGAAAACTATTCACACTCAGTAAAAGGGAAAAAAAAAGGGTCTACACTTACGTAACCTTACGTGTCACTTACAAAGCGGCTTGTTATAGTACCCTCTCTTATACAAGTTACCAGCACTGTGAACCTAAATGAAGGTATGTAGAGATTAGATTATATTCCAACTAATCTTAACTGAAAGTTACTACAATTACTAAGATCCTGAAGGACGTGCCGTGAGGGACCTGATGTCTTAAAACCCAGTTGTCACTTACCATTTTTTGATGAACCATGCAATGACCTCAGGTCAACAACTCCATGTTTCTCATTTGGATTGATATCTAGTCTTGTATGTACTCTCATGTTCGTCTTTACTCTGTATCCTCGACAATGACTTGAAATACAGTCGAAAGGCTTGGAGCTTACAATTCTAAGTTTAATCTTCCGGCAAGATTACTCGCATCATTGCAGAGAGAGTGTATGTGAATTACCAGAATATATATTAGTGCCTGGATGTGGATAAGAAGCATTGGTTTCGGTGCATTACATATGACAGCTAAAAAATGGATATGAGCAAATCAGGCATTTTCTTCGTCTGTTCCTGTCAGAAACAGCGAGCAAGTATATAAGAAAAAATATACATATATGTTTACACCATTGCAAAGAAAGAATATTGTTGATATTTCAAAGTTTGTCTCAATAGTATATTAGCGTTTCATGTTGATAGCATATATGATTATAACATACCATAGAAAAAAAAGAAATGTGCAAGAATTATGTCATGATGACAAAAACTTTATATATTTGAAAAACTACGTAAACGTTAACATTTCAGAAAAGACCAGGCGTTGAATCAGGCTAACCTAAATCTTACCGCCTTATAAATGATGACAATATTCACTAAGCGCAATGGGAAGAGTTTTGAACCCAATCAGAAGACAATTTTGGATGAATATCCTCGAGAAGATAGGGGAAATAGAGAGAGATCTCGGTGGGTTTGAGAAGAACGATCAAGTTGAACTGAGATATGAAATTCCAGTGGGATAAGAAGCTGATGAAGCCAAAGGAGGAGGAGGAAACGCCACGCCAATCCACACATTCTTGGAACTACCGTAAGAACTCTGCAGTCCTCTCAGAAAACAAGGCCATAACGCTCGGTGCTACAGTGCAGCGATGCTCCAGAGTTCAACGCACTGCAATACGAGGAAGAGACTTTGAATTTGGAAGCATTCAGAAACGCGGAAGACAGAAAAGGGCAGCAAATGCGTCCACCCACATACTGTGGATTTAATGCCATTTAATAATGGAAGAAATGAATTGAGAGCAAAAGTGACGACCACATCTATGATCTAAAAAGGCGCTCTCGTCCGTATGTCCGTCCTCAGCCTTTAAACAAGAGGAAGAATTTGCCAAATTCACTATGTCTTAAAAACTCCCCACACACAATTGCCAATGATTCATCCTTTTCCCCGGCAGGATGAAATCCTGGCTGTTGCGGTGATTTATTCTCACGGGGAAATTATGCTATTTCATTACGTAGTTCAACGGGAAGGTTATTGACGGGGAGGTATTAGGCGGGAAATACCGGGGGTGGGTGATTAAATTACTGAACAATGTCATTACGCCGTGTGTGTGTGTGTGTGTGTGTGTGTGTGTGTGTGTCTGTGTGTGTTGGGGGAGGGGTTAGTGGGAGCGTAGTGGCCAGGGAAGGAAGGAGTGATCGTGGTAAGGAAAGGTGTGGTTAACAACATACACAAATATCTATCACAGACAACCAAAGGTTGACGTGAAGAAGAATCTTTATTGCGGAACAAACTTTACCAAGCGGACAAGGGGTCACATGCAGGTTGCATTGTCCCCGAAACTGCTCTCTACATCCTCAGAGAGGATCTTCTCTCTATAGCGAATTTGTGGCTCACCGGATCGATGGCTTGTACAGAGAAAAATATTATCAACCAGCATTAACTAGCAAGCAGCATTTGAAATAATGCTTCAGTTGTAAAGCGTATATACGTACATCACCCTGAGATTACTAGAACGAAGCCATCTTCTCAACCAAACCAATACTGTGGTCAGTACCAGTAAAAATCAGTATCTTATATCCAGGTTGCACAAGAGAGAGACCGAAGATAAGATTGCTCCTTGAAAGTGAGAAAGGGCTTCCTGTGCAGCACGGAGAAAATATCTTCAATGACAACGCCTGTTTTCTTTGTTACGAGAACGTCACCTTGCGCACTCCATTGCAAGGTGATTCTGCAGGAGAGGGAAAAGATTCCAGCGACGCAACAGGAAGGAATGGCCTTGGAGGATGAGATCCGGCAAGGAATGTGCAGCAAACAGCTCGCTCGCCGTCTGTAGCCAAGAGGTTCAACGTAACTGGTTAAGGCCTTGAGTACCTCTGAACAACGAGAGCCCCAAATAGCGCTAGTAGCTTAGGCGGGTGAGATGCTATACACTCCTCAGCGGGTTCCAGATTTTCACGGGCACCGTCTCTCTGCGCAAGACTTTCTCTTCCAGACTTCAAAACTTTAGCTGGGTCGCAGCCTATTAAAAAATCTGTGGTGAGAGCAAACATGTAAACCACCCCATTCACTTGTTCTGTTCCAAACGATGATTGTATTGACTTCTTAAGAAAAAGTCAAGAGACAGGAATTACGAATTTGGGCCAATAGCGACTCTCGAGAAGGCTGCCAGGTTAACGAAGTGAGGATCGTCTTGAAATGGCCCCTCCACACGATCAAACGATCTCAGACTTATATAGGAAACAAACTTTACTTGTATTTGAGATTAGGAAGGGGAGTAGCTGACGATATATTTGCCATTAGGTGGAAGATTTAGAGCAAGCTTAGAACTGGCAGACTCTCACTGGTAGGGAATGCCATGGAAGACAACAGGTTGGAAGGACGGCCTTTTGTTTTCTTTTTGCCAAAGACACAGGAGCTGATCCCTTGCAGCTCTTGAGGTCGGGGATGTAGGAGACGGGGAAAGAAATGGCTGGTCGGTATGAGCCCTACCCCGCTGAACTATTGATGCCGCACCGAGGTCCACTCAGGCCAGCCACTCATCACAGCAGTGTGAGACTAGCGTTCCCTGGTAGTTATGAACCTGTTCCATATCTCAGCGAGGGATTCCGTGATGGAAAGTGCGCAACCTAGTCGCATTATCTTTAAATGTGAAGTTGGTTAGTATGTACTGTAGCAGCTGGTGAGGAACAATGTGGCTATAGGATTGGTAGGGTATGTGTGGATCAAGCGTTTGATTTGAAGAATGTGCACGAGATATATTGAGAAAAAGAGGGACCAGTCTGTGGTGTTTACGGATCTGGAGAAAGTGTACAAGAGGATTGATTGAGATGATCTGTGAAAGGTGTCACAAATATATGGTGTGGGAGAAAAGATGCTGGAATCAGTTTTATTTTATTTTCTATTTTTTTGATCAAGATAATAAGGCATGTGTGCGAGTGGGAAGAGAGGAAGGTGGGCGGTTTAAATGAGGGCGGGTCTGCATCAGGGGTGAGTGATGCCGTAATGTATTTATGGATGTGAGGGGAGGTTGGATGTGTGGAAAGGAGGTGATTACAAGAGAATTAGAGAGAGGAGTGGGCATGCAATCTGTTGGGAGTAAGGGGTCTAGAAGGAAAGTCAGTTGATGTTTGCTGAAGATACGGCGCTTGTGGTAGATTAAAGTGGGAAACTGCTGAGGCTGGTGTCTGAGTTTAGGAAAATGCTTGAACGGAGAATAGATGTGAAGAAAACCAAGTTTAAAAGATTTAGCAGTGAAGAGAAACAGACTGGTTGAAGTTTGAGGTCGATTGGTGAGAACGAGGAGGAAATGGGGTGTTTTAGATACCTGAGAGTGGTTATGGTAATGAATGGAACCGTAGGAGTTGGAGTGAGCCATAGGGTGGGTGAGAGGGAAAAGGTCATGGACGCATTGAGGAATTTGTGGAGAGAGAGGTCACTGTGTTTAAGGACAAACATGGATATGTATGATGGTATAGCAGTCTCTTGATTACAGCTATCAATCTGATTATCATATTGCGTCCACGAACTACATATACAAAAACTTTGAAAACTCTGTAGCGTAAGCTATCTGAAGACGTTCTGTATGTTCCAGACCTGACCCCCTTGCCTTACGCCGCAATTTTGATTCACTTTCCCTCTTCTGTAGGTATAACTTTGGTTTTAGCTCCCGAGAGCTGGCTGCTTGTGTGTCCCCACCATTGGACAAACCGCGCAATACTCGGCAAGCTGCTGCGTTACATGATTTCTGTGTGACCATCGGCAACTCAAGGGTGGGCCGTTTTGACACCTGCTTCTTTCCCTACACGCTGAAGCCTTGGAACTCTCTACCTTCTCATATCTTTCCCAACAATTATGGCCTGGCAAATTTTAAAAGACAGATTTCTCACCTCCTCCAAAATTTTTAAATACTTCCCCCTGTTTATTTTTATTTCTTTCATAATTCTCTCTATATTTCATTTAAGGCTTAGCCTGCCCGGCCTTGACTGGAGCCTTCAACATAAAAAAATCTAGTTCACTAGAATTTATTCATTAGTGTATCCAACAGGGTATCTAAATTGCGAAAGTGCATTTCGTACCTCATTAACTGTACTAATCTGGAATTTTGCTGAGTAAAAATGGTCAATTAGCGCCCCCCGAGTTTACTAACAAAACCTGGAATAACACGTTAGTCACAACTGTATGAGGAAAAATCGTAATTCTCTTTCTTTTTTTTATTCAGGATGACGGATAAGTTTGTTGCAGTCAGTCAGCGTTACTCTTGCGTTCTCCGTGTACACGGGTGTGTTTAGATGTGGCCAACACGTACTTACAAAACATTATTACATAACTCACGAGGAGGTAAAGCAATGCGTGTATCTCATTCATATGCACTTGCATGTTTGAAATTTGTACGAGGCAAAATATCAGAGTGCTTGAACAGCGAGTTACAATGTGTAAACCTTCAGTTTAAAGTGGAAATTTGGGACAATGGTTAATTATCCAGCGCCCGGCATCACCCACGGGGCTTGCCCTGGTGAAGGTGAAAAGTGCGCATGTCAGCAGTTCCCTGTGGCGTGTGTTGAATGCGAGTCCACAGGAATGGTGGGGGTAGGAGGATGAACTGACTGGCCCTCTGGCGGTGGACCAGCACATTAGGGACAGAAGTCAATATCAATTCATTTTAAACGTTGCCACTCATGACACTAAAGCTACCATCTGTCTGTCTGTCTGTCTGTCTGTCTGTCTGTATGTCTCTCTCTCTCTCTCTCTCTCTCTCTCTCTCTCTCTCTCTCTGATCCAGCTCAGAGAAAGTCTTGTGATGCTCTGAAATAAATTTCACCGTCCACAGAGAAAGAATGAGAGAGAGAGAGCGAGAAAAAGAGAGAGAAAGAGAGAGAAGAGAGAGAGAGAGAGAGAGAGAGAGAGAGAGAGAGAGAAAGAGTGTTACACAGATACGCAAACTACCTCGCTTGGACTTTGGGTCTGTGTCTGTATGCACCTCTCTCTCTCTCTCTCTCTCTCTCTCTCTCTCCGAACGGTGAAATTGATTCCAGAACCTCACAAGACTTCTGAGCTGGATCAGGGTCTTTCTCCTGGAACTAGGAAGTGAAAACTTGAGCTGGAAGAGAATTCCTTTTTGGGGGAAACTTTGACTCCATCTTAGGCTGAAGCTGAGCATAGATAATCACAGTTCCTTTACTCTCGCTTTCTGCAGCGTATACAGCAAAGAGCGACTTAAAAGCTAATCTAAAGTTTGAAAAGATATAGAAAATATCATCACTGGTATTCAGCATCGCCTCTTACTTCCTGTCCTCTTGAAGGCAAAATGCTTCAGTATCTTTGACTGTCAGTAACTCGGTGAACATTTGGTGGACTGGATGAAGACGATCAACCAACTGGAGACTGTAATATCCAAAGGTTACCTTGAACTGGGTTGTAATGCAAAAGTATCCGCCATTCTGACCTACCAGTGGCTTATGGAGAATCAGGGATTTTGATCTCTATGAAGATCCTCGCAGTTCTTGGAGCGGAGAGAACCTATCTATCTCTCCGATCTCGAGTGAAGTGCTCACGCTCGACCATTCAGAGCTGGACGGCGTCCATTTTTCGAACCCTGACGAACTGACGAAGGTCCAGGTTAGACTGACACAAACAGATCAAAGGACATACGAACAGAGGGTCATATCAAAGGATCGTTCGTAACCATAGCAGTTTAGACAATGGTTACTTGGAACCCATTCCTGATTGGGTGAGCCAAGAAGGGTGTGGATCTGCATCAGCTGCTGATTTAGCAAGAAAATGATATCAAAGCGAACGCACATGATTATTAGACTCATTACCAACACGTCAACAGCCTTTTGAAAAACCAGTCACTCACAGGCGTCGCCCCCTTCTCCGTGACCATGGTACGAGAACACCGACATTTTCCCCCCAGATTCCAGCAATGTCTCGCAAATTACCCGTTGCTGCTGCTTTCATTCCACTTCGCACACTAAGCTGATCGTCAAGTGGGACCAATGTCTCTTCTGACACACCACAGACATACACAAATGATCCAGTACCTATTCATTCCGTTTCACCATCCGTAGTCTTCCATGTTTTTTCACCTATCTTTCACGTACGCCACATGCAGTCAGAACGTCTTAGAGAACTCTTCTGTGTACAAAGATATACCTCTTCTAAACCCACAAATGCCTCATACGCCATCGCTTTACAAACGTAGAACTTTTGCTGCTGCTTTCGTAGGCACAAGCATTAAGTCTCTTCTTTCTCTAAACCCATCTTGTCCTGTACCAGCTAAGCGCTTGCTAATCCCTTCCTTATCCTACTATACACCTTGCCGGGAATACTCCGGAAACGTATTCCTCTGTAGTTTTCACAGTCGCTTTGATCGTTCTTACAGTCAGTGCCCCTGTGCGGTCAGTCGCCAGTCACACCTCACACCACTGACTGTCCCATGCTTCCGTTCGCTCCTTCCAGTCCAGATCCTCTCCTCACCTGTTTACCCCCGCGCTTTGCTGTCTCCTCATCACTCTCTGTGTATATCCCTAGCTTTTCCAGCTCGTTAATAGCTTCTTGCTTTTCGTCCTCCTATGGTGGTAACTCTCTCTCTCTCTCCAGTATATATCTAGTCTTTCACCTCATCTTTAACACCGTTCTTGTAAAACATGCGTCTTTTTTTTTTTCACCATCATTTCCTAACTGCTCTATGACGTGGTTAGATATTGTTATGTGTCAGTGGTTGTCAGTAGTTGTAGGTAGTGCGTGGTAAGGAAACACCGACTCGAGGGGGTACTACAACACCTGAGCATCTGGAAGGGTGGTGAAAGCGGTACACTAAGCTAGCACCGCAGTGGCTCTCACATTCCTCTTCCTGTTCCACGTTGATTTCTTTCCTTTCTGAGTTGTTATCTAAAAGAGAGGTGCTGATATTCAATCCACAGCTGCAAAAGCTCTCTTCATTTCTCTCACGGCACCTGACAACGCGTAACTTACCCGATTCTTTATCCTACTTCAGAAATCTCCTAAGAACACTACTCACAAATCTACTGCGTGTCGCAGGAGGCGATGAACAGAAGCGACAGCAGGAGACTGGATATCCTTCCCTCCTGCAGTCCTACGAGCGTAAAATTCCCTCCCCGTTCAGATACAACAGAGAATTACACACAGGAGAAGATAGGCAAATTACCTTGATTACAGACCTCAAGTTTCCAAGTCAGTTAGACGACATCGACAATGAACACACGTCTTCCTATGAAAAGCGGTACCAGAAAAAGCAGAGGCCACGACAAGATAATGAGCAATAAGCTTGTTCGTAAGGACGCAAAACAAGCTGCGTTACGGTGTAAGGGTGGTGAGTGGTTGGGAGAGACTGAACAAGAAAACTATGCATGTCAGTAGTACAGAAATATCTGAAAGGCAGCTTGATGGAGTAAAAAAATTTCAAGTAACGGGGCCACATGAGTGTAGGCTTCTCTCTCCCCATACTGTACAAGATACAGTTAGACAGATACACGCACACTACCACAGAAGCCCAGCAATTCGTATGTATCAACACATAACCAACACCTGAATATGATTTTCACGGACTTACCAATCAACAACAAAGTGATTATAGCCACCAAAACACTGCCCAACGGGGACTATAAACAGTCTACGTCCATCATCACTACAACCACAGTAACTGCCAATAACCACAACCATGACAACAGTCACCAGTAAATAACCACCACCACCATCACCACAGCCACCAGTATAAATCCTCCAATATCTCATCAGCGATCAACAGACAACATCCTGTAACAGGCAAGGACTGAATGTCTGTATAAGTAAAGCCGACAAAAATAGCTCACCGCAAGCTCAGAAATCTTTTGAGCATTATTAACATTTGTTGTAACCGAAATTCGTAAGAAACTACTGGGCATCTGATGTGTGTGTTCTTGACTTACCGAAACACTTATTCTGTACGGCTCCCGAGTATCAAGCGAGCCTTAATTGGAAAGGGATTAGCTCTGAAGCCAATTAGCCAACGAGATCGTCTCCAAGTTACAACGGTGGTCGACAGGGCTTATTAATAGATCATCGCCCTGACATTACCTCCTCAGAATACACCATCACCCTCAACGTCCTTTTTTTACCACACTTTTACACTGCGTAATGAGAGAGAGAGACACTCTGTGCGTCATATGACACACTGTGCGTCGCGTGACATTCTGGGCGTCACATCAAGCGGAAACCGTGAGCAGACCTGCACGTAGGGCACTCTTCTCAAGGCGTACACAGTCAACAGGCATCATCCCTCATTTTTTGTTTCACGAAACGCCTGTTAAAACCAAATTCCAGTCCCAGAGAGAAATGTGGTGCGGTGCGGAGCTCTTCTTATACAGACTAAAGCTGAATTCTTCTATGGGCTGTTCTGGGCCGCTCTGTTTTCTGAGCGGCTCCAAGTCTGCGCTACACACAGCAGCAGGGGTAGGTTAGACTCCTCTAAGGCGAAAAGTTCTTTGACGGAACTGTACTCTGTTTCATTGACTGAAGGTGATACAGCGTCACCAAAGGTAACTTTTCACTTGCAGCGTAACCTCAAGAAGGAGGAGTCCGGTAACACCTCAGAAACGTATACACAGACTTGTACATTCTACAGGATGTGTTCAAATGTCTATCTTTTTTTTTTTTTCATTTAAGGTGACCGTCATATCTAAATTCCTTATGCCTATCCGTTACTAATGTAATCTGAAGTAATCAGTTGCTTACTCACTGATAGCTATTACACGCAAGCATACGTATTACAATTATGGCAATCAAGGTTAAAATTACTAACTCTGAGTAAATGAAAAGAGGATAATTGAAAAGTTTTAAGAATATTAGTAGCTTAACTTCATTCTCTTTGTTCACATGTAAAAAAAAAATACATTCAGTTCTAGCATCTGTGAGAAATAAACGAACCCAAACAATTTTATAGTCTGCATGGAAATGAAAACTGTATTTAGTTTTCCAGGGAAAAATTTAGCTTACAACACAAGCACTGAGGTCATGTGTATCATTACATACTTTTTATACTAAAACTACCGTCAGTAATGTTGATAGTTAAATAGTATAGAGAAAAAAAGTAAATCAGTTGCGGCTATGATGATAAAATTCACTTTACATACCAAACAAAAAAGATGCAGTTGAACAAATAATGTAAATTACTGTTCCAAATCATTTGGAAAAGACTGATTGATTGAGCTCTCTCTCCCTTTAGACTGCCAGGTAATTAAGGCCGTCAGCGACAAGCTGCTTGCATCCACCTACCGAAAAATCTTTTCGACATCTCCTTCAGGTGTTAAGGATAATTATAAGACGACACACACATGCACTCTCGTCATGTGTAGGTCCTGCGTGATCAGAAAAGTGATAGATCTTGTGTTGTACCTCATATATATATATATATATATATATATATATATATATATGATTTTTAGATAGCTATAGATTTATGTTAGTGTTCTGTGCAACTAAAGTCTATTTATATTCCAACGAGAACTAACTGAAAAATATCAGTGTGAAAATAAATGTTTAAACGTAAAAAATGAGTTAGATTAAACTCTTTAAAAGAGTTATTTATATCATCACTCAGCAATGATGTCAGTCAGCACATCAGCACCAGCATGCCATCTCCAACACATCGCCACCACCAGCACGCCATCTCCAACACAATCACCACCACCAGCATGCCATCTCCGTCGCCATCACTACCACCAGCATGCCACCTATAACACTGTCACCACCACCAGCATGCCACCTCTAACACATCGCCAACACCAGCATGCCATCTCCAACATATCAACACCAACACGCTATCTCCAACATATCACCAACACACCGTAAGCAGTGCATCTCCGATAACACAAGCAAAAACACACCGCCACCTGTACCCCGCCTTAAATCCACAACCGGCAACAACACGCCTCCACACTATGTTACCTCTGCCACACCACCTCTAACAACGACACGCCACAAACATTACATTTCCACCAAGACACCACTCCAGGGCCGCCAGCAACACAGCTAACTGGATATTTCCCGAGGATTGTTAATTTCAACCCAGAACTGTAACATATAATCCGTTACTGTACAATGAAGCAGTCGAATTACCCAAACCACCGGCTCACGGATATGAAATTCTTACGTTGTTTTCCTTTTGTTTCAAAACGTCGTAGAGTACACCCAATTATGTTCCCATCTAATGATGAATAATTACATTCATTCTGCCTGTGCTTGATTATTTTGGATATTAGATTTATCAACTGCCAGGGTCAATAAGGTTCGTAATGGCCAGAGTTCTAACTACGTCTCACTAGACCCTGAACACCTCCGAGTGCTGAAGATAATTCATACACATACACAGACACACACACAAACACGCGAGCTACATATGACCCACTCTTGCTCCTGTGGGCTTCTGACCCAAATGCATTTGTGGTAGAAATGATTTCGAAGATATTAACTATAACAAGCATAAATGAACGTTAAACGTAAGGAGCATAACGTCCATTAGTCAAGTACCGCTCAACTCGAATGACTCAGTCGTCTATAAATCTTATATTATACAGATTCTTCGGTTAAAGTATCCCACAGGAATACCTTAATGTGTGAAACATAGAAAATACGAGAGATATGCAAGTTTCAGTTGCGCTGAAAATCAGTTATCTGTTAAACCGTCGACTAAGACTAAAGCCATGTGAATAATCCCAGTTGGACAAATTAAAGAGAACAGTAATTCTAAAGAATTCTTGGTTTAAATGGCAGTACTACAGATGAGAGAGAGAGAGAGAAAGAGAGAGAGAGAGGATCACTACTACTTTGCATGTTTACTTCGGTCACAGAGGGTTTGTTTAGCGACACTGCCTCAGGCACTGAGAGCGAGAGCGGGAAGACCAGGTTGGGAATAATTCAGGAACAACGTCTCTTCTGGCACAAGGGGGTAAACAGGATCTTGAACATGAAGAAAAGAAGTTTTCGTCTGGATGACGAGAGAGGATGAGTTTACTTAAGTGTAACCGTAAATGTCTTCTGAACTATGACGTTTAACGATAGAATCTCGTCCAGAAGATCATATATATAGAAGATTCATATAGTTGTGTTTATAAGCTATCAGAATTTACATTTCCTTTATCAATTACTCATAGATTAGCTCTGAAACAACGTATCTATTATTGGTGATGATTCTAAATCTATCCTGAACGGTGTCCAAAATTCTACTGAATTGTTATATTCGCCTACGATATATGGTGTTTGGGTTTCTCCCATAACGAGACATAATGATCAGGAAATTACTTATCATATAGTCACAAAAGCTATTTGCAGAGGGGAGGAGCATTACATCAGCCATAGCTGTGGGTGACAAACATTACGCTGTGGGAAGAGGCAGCTAGCTAGTTATGGGAAAGAGCGCCACGCTCATACTATCATGTAATTCCAGTGATTTAGTCAAAGGATCCACTCAAATTCCTCGTTCACTCCACTGCAATCACACTACAAGACACGTGTCATAAATTATCGGGAACTTAACTTGTGGGATGAAGGCTTCTGCACCTCGTTCTTTGCGAATCCTCAAACGTCGCTTGAAGTTCACGTCACTCTATGTCGTTCCTGTGGCTAGTAATGCAACCACAGCCACTGATGGACGCTAATCACACAGCTGCCTGGGTCGAAAGTCAAAGCCCGAGTGACCGAGGGTGTTGACCAGCCCTATGATGTAGCCAAGTACCGTGTGGAGTTGGTCAGCTGAGCGACTTTGTCAAGGTAGGTAGTGAAGTGGTGGTTCGGTGGTAATGCCATACATAACGCGCGCTCGGCCTGGGTCGCAGTTGGTGAATGTCCTCTAGCAGGCGACGTCTGGTAAGGGCTTAGCAGGACCAACGATGTTTATGGCGTGTTTAGGCTTTATGCTTATGTTCCATCTCGGGCATAAGACCTCCCGAGTTACGTAATGCTGTTCTTCAGAGGTTCACTCACTGAGCTGGTTGAATTCCGCTCTCGGAGCGCCAGAGACGGCTGGCTGGTCGTTCGCTGAAGTCTCCCTTATCACCACCGTCAATAGAGTGTATCCAAGGACTGAGTATTCGGGAAATAAGATTATTCTTCAATGCCTGGATAAAAGACATATAGTCTTTTTTTTCTCAGTGATTATTTCCTTTGGCCAATAAAGGCAAGGATATACCGGTTGAGAAAATAGTCTATACATATAATCAGCCTAATATGAACATTTCTGGTGAAGGAAAGTTAATATATATAAGAGAAGATAATAAATGAGCTTGAACTAAATGAAGAATGATAAGGTAAATGAAGATGATTAAAGTGAAGAAGAGGGCCTAATGAGTGAAAAAAAAATATATATTTGAATTCAAGACAGCAGTAATATGCATAATGACAGATAACCAGGATGCACACTTAAGCAAGGGAAAGTCGTTTTGCAAATATTTGCCAGTCTTTGCAGCGGAAAGGCAGCGCACAGGAAGATGCAGGGAGAAGTCGAGTTGCAATGATAACACAGCGCAGGTGCACAAATTTCTCGCCTGCAGAGGGTATAAACACGACCCACTCTTAGGTCTTGAGGTTCAGTAGAGACCTTCATCAAGACCATAACGACATTTACTTTTCGCCTCAGAGAAGTTGATGATTGACTGATGTTGAACCTCCACTGATGAATTTGATCTGATGACATTCAGGAGTACCTCATATTCTCTTCTTACAAATGATCGCTAGCCTTGGAAACAACACATAGACGACTCTATCAAAAGAAGACTAATTCAACTCCCACTGAGTCTCGTAATCTTCTTTACAATCGACATATGGATGGCGTGGTCAGCAGCTCTTGTACAGCCTTGGCTGTTATGTCTGACTTAGGTAGCACTTAGGAACCCCAGAGGTGACAGACAGACAGGGTCAGCAGAGACGCGATGCACACACAACAACATATATGTAACTTAATCAACAGTGACGTTTACATCTCGTTTTCTTTTTTTCTTTTGTTTTTTTACGACAGCTTATGAAATTTGTGAAGCCTTTCAAGTTGCTCAGATGTTTCTAATTTCCTGGCGCGAAGAGATTATCACGTAGTATCTCTTATATCATTCTCTAATCTGTTGAGTTCGATTTCTTTCAACTTCTCACGGCATGGTTCCTGTTGCAACTAATTCTGAACTTTCTGATAACCAGAAACTCTCTGAAAAGCATTCCTAGTTTCCATTTGGTAATTTGCCATGTCGCCACTTTCTTTAATAGAACTCTGTCGTTGACTTTGTCTAATAAAGTGAATGGCAATGCCTAGAATAATTGCCATTTTCTTTCCATAGAGCAGGGATTCGTATTCCTGAACTAAAGGTTGATTCCTCATACTTTTACCCGGAACAAATCTCCGAGTTGTTGGCCTTTATTGTTAATCAAAAGTTCCAGTGCATGTTACCCTATCAAGTCGTTCTTAAACTTCTGTTATATGTGTTTTCAGGCTAACTTAGTATGAGCAAAGCTCATTCTTTCATGTACTGGAGTTGAATATGTCGTTTTCTGTATATCAGCCGTAACGGTTTGACTGATGCTTTCTTTTTTTCTCGTCGGCCTTTGCATTGGTTTCGCTACTGTCACCTTTAACTTTCTCGGGAAAAAATGGTTGGGATTCCATCTGGTCCGGACGCTGAGTTCTTACGAGAGAGTTATAGAAATACACAGACCACACAGGTCCCAGGATACAATCCCCTAAAAAGCAGTAGAAGAAAATGATACTAGGTAGAGGGAGAGAGAACGGTAGTGAGTGATTAGAGCATGCGTTTCCTAAATGAATTTCCTCTTGTTGATGGTAAGAGGACACAATACAGAAATGCTTACAACCCAGGAGCAGTTTAGGGTAGGAGTGCTTAACACAACACTGTGCTTCAGCACTCCATTCCTGGACCATGGATGATCCATTGCTTCTCTTTCAGGATCGTCACTGCTTACCAATAATCAGCTGACATAAACCAGTAATGTCTGGACAAAAAGCTTTTGCAATATGGAATAGTATAACAACATATATGATCATTTCACAGTTACATTCTAGGAAAGCTCGAAGACTGTTTTGCTTCGCAGAGGAAAATGCTGAGTGGAAACACAATTCGAACTAACTCTATTTCCTCACACCTACGGAGGCGTGGGATCACAAAAATCTAAGTGAACCAGAATGTCAGTATCTTCGTTAACATTAAGAAGATTGCTGTTATATGTAACCTATATTTCTTTTTCATATAGTCTAAATTCCTTTTACATATTGCCTACAATACTGTTAGACAGAGTCTAAAATCCTCTTACTTAAAGTCTCGACCATATAAAACTTGTACTGAATTTTCTGTTATTTGGAGACACGCTGTTATTCTAAGTCAAACTAATTTCGTTTTCCACATGTAAATAATAATTTGTTTTCTTGATCAATTGTTTGTTCAAAAAAGTGAAGTATGTTTGTGACTTTTACCATCACGCAAAGTTTTGCTGAAACATGTTAACGAACCTCGGTTTGAAATAACGACCAAGAGACCGGATCAGTATTGAAACAGACGCCGCGGAGAGTGGATATTCTTCAAGACATAGAAAACGTATAGCTTCCTTGTGCTGTATATGGATATTCGGTGAAATTTTATAAATGATTTGTACCAATTATGTCATAAACTTAGATCATTCAGACAAATTGTAAAAGATTTCCAATCCACAATCATGTATAATTCTGTTTGCATTGGGATACGATACCCTTCGAACCCTAGGGAATCTGTGGTTGTTTTGTGGTAAATGAATCTTTCGTGAAAATTTAAGTGTAATTCACCCGTTATGTTATGATTTCAGTTCATTTAGACAAATTTTAGAAAACATTTAATCGACTTGTATGAATCATCTATTATTTCGATTTTACTTTACAAAGATTTCAACAGCAAAGAGGTGTCATAAAAGTAAAGTTGAATAAAATGAATGATTCATATACCTATAGTAATTTGGCCTTGGTCCCGCTATTTGTATGCAACATACGCTTCCAGTATGGGACATCAATTGCTAATCTATATATATATATATATATATATATATATATATATATATATATATATATATATATATATATATTAGAAATTGAAGACCACTAGACAAATTGAATTACAGGGATTCCGCTTAATCGAGGACTGTGTTACTGTGTGAGAATATCGCAAGGAATATTCACGATCTGTTTCACTCGATCCGATCTTATGATAGGATTCCTCGAAACGTGGTGATGGATGCATTCGCTTAGGTCGCAAGAATATAAAAGTTGATATTGGCGTCCGACGTCGATTATCTCAATGACAGATACGGACCTGGGTCAAGACTGAACAGAGAAAGTTAAATTCAAATTCAGAATGATGAATGAACACTTTAGTAATAGGAATTACAGACACCACATAATTTTCAGGAATAATACTGATGTTATTGGTGCTATGAACGACGACTGGTGTGATCCTGTTCGAAATAAGACTCTGCTTGGGATGTAGATACGACTCGCAGTGTGGGACTGTTTCTACGACATAAAGAAGAGGGTGCTGTAGAGTTCAGAGGTCTGGGTGATGGCCACAGAGGAGAGCATCATTCCATTAGGTGTGAAGGAATCAGTACGTACGTGCTTGGGTGACAAAAGTGATGCAAATGAGTACATTGTTTGGATATTAAACACGGGAAAGGTTCAGGAAAAATCAAAGGAACACATGATTTGTGCTTCATTATGAGGATGATTATATAAAAGTGCATGTGTGTGTGTGTGTGTGCGTGTGTGTAATACTGGGTGAAAATGATAGTCCTACTCGATGAGTTTAATGTAATTGTTGGAAAATGCATAGACAGTGTTCATTATTCGATGAAACTGATGTAATCCTAGAGTGAGTAAATTGTAACCAGATTTACACTGTTGGCCGAGACCGGAGATCTATTTTTATCCAATTATATTGAACCTTTACGACTGAAAAATTAAAGATTAACTAACTAACTAATCAGCCAGCAGTGACATTCATAATGGGCAGCATTCAAGATCTCAAATATCCCAGACAACAATAAGGCTGAAATTAACACTACACCGATAATTGAGCGCATACAGCGTTAAGATGACAAAGTAATTGATCGGGTTCACAGGTGACAAAGGAATCTTGTTAAGCGAAGTTTTACACGTCGGTTGTAAAGCAAAGTAAAAAAAGAGAGGAAGGCAGGTTGCAATATGAATTACTTTGAGCTACAAAAGTTCAAAGAAGAAGAAGAAGAATTAGATTCAATATTCTTCTCTGATCCTATACCAAGTCAACATAGGATGGTGAACATTTAAAAACAAGAGAACAAAATTGTATGTAGGCTTTATCGGTATTGCTTTTAAATTCAGGTCTTTACTGGTGCGTCCCCGCACTGAATGTCATGTCCAAATTTACTGAATGCTGCAGTTTTACATTTTGTGTGTACAATGTGGTGGTCGGGAAATACTAATAACGATGGATTCCAAACACAGAGTGGGGGTTTTATCCAATCAAGAATCCTATTTACTGTGCTTAGAGTGTCCCCTGAAGCGTTCCACTTCATGTTGAAAAGTACACTTGTACTTATATCATGTACAAATGTACTATAGGAATAGTCTCAAAAGGCAAGAAGATGATAAGACGGTTGTGAAGAAGTGAGAACACTGGTTATGAGCATATAACTGTCTCATCACTCGGTTTCATTAGTGGGGTAAGAGAGTATCACCTTACCCTGCTACTTTGCGGACCACAGCTTTGAAGATGCAGAAGTCTTATGAATGGGGATATGGGTTTCTATAACTAGTCGATTTCTTTCTATTCATTTACAATTACCCCAGGACCAATTTTTGGTATTACCCGAGACCTTTCTGAAGGTTCCTGCTTCTCAAAGCTGCGCTACTTCCAGTACGAGGGAAACGTCGATACCCTTTAAGGAAAATAAGTTCTCTGAGGAGACTGTACTCCAGATGATACAGCCTCTATGTGGGTGACTTTTAACTCTAGATGTAACCTAGAAATCTTCTAGATGTTTTGGTTGATAGTTTGGTTCAAACCTCTCCAATATGTGTGTCTGTAAAATTCTGGGGTAACTCGTTATCATATAGCGTCAGTTCATTAAACCTGAGACAATTCGAGCAAGTGTTAAAAGCCCAGTTAGTCAAAGAACGAGTAAGACTGCGTTTAAAATCAATAGGAATAAGAAAAACTTCACTTCGTTTATTCCTTATTAATTTTCAACGCTATGACCAATACTTGATAAATTGTTTATAATCACGCACTTCAGGCATAAAAAGGATAAATGATATATGTATGTTGAGTAACCCATTTTCAAACGTGACTCCTTCCAGGGTAAATAAAGACCATACTATTTCTCCTTTTTTTCCCCCAGAGTTCGGTTCTGTCAGCGTGGTGTGGCGAGGGGGAGCGTTCAGCTAAGGAACGCTCCAGCGGACATGGGTGTGGGCGGTGTGCTGGTCTCAGACAAGGTCCTGACGGCGGCGGCTTCTCCTCCTGCACTAGTGTTGGCTGCTCTGGTGCACCTTGCGACTGCCCGTGAGTAGCGCCTACTTCTCCTCTCCTTAGCAGCAGCAGGATATATTCGACTCGTCTTCCACAGTGTCACACTGAACAATGAATGTATATCTAATACATGTATATGTATGTAGGTAAATTCTCTCTAACTCTTTTTCTCTTCCACACACACACACACACACACACACACAGCTTACATATACGCAAAGTGATACACTAGTATACATACAAGTTCACGATAACATAAACTCACAATTACAGATAGAGAGATAATGTGCTATGAGTTATGGGAAATGAATTAAGATTATCTTGTTGCATATCTATCTCGATTCCTCTTTTCCTTCACTTGTACAGAGATTGTCAATCGCTGTCTGCAATATTTGGTTTTTCATTTTGTAGAGTCTACATTTATAATCCCGTGTGCCTCCGTCACTTTCATCTTGCCAATTTTATTTTTCTCTTTTATTTTTCTAGTTCTGTTCTACTTCTTTGAAACTTTTATTTTTTCTTGGTTCCACGGATATGCCATACATACATAGGCTTGTTGATGGAGTGCTTGCCGACTTTGCCGTGGCAGCAACGAGACGTGACAGGGCGGAGGCGTTTAGTGACTCGTGGTCTCTTGGGTCTTGCGTACTCGTACCGCTGACTCGTCTCTAGGATAACTGAGTTGCCGAGAAGCTAACTAAAGCCTCTGAACAAGTCAGCATAGTAAGTTTTAGGTCAGAGGCAAGAGATGCTGCTAGGGTGAGGGATGTTCCACCATGCAGAGCTGCAAAGACTACTTGCAGGTTGTGGGAGGTGAAGCGTCTGTCTGGCGTTGTACACACCTACCTGTTGTCTACTCCATGCAACCATTTCTGTGACCCACTGTTGTCAGGATACTGCCTGGTTTAGCGTAGACGTCCATGGTTATTCCATTGTAATAAAGAGATATCTCAAACTGTAGAACGGATACAGAAACGAGGAATTTTCTTAAGTCAAAACTAGATCTCTTATTCATAGGCTCCTTTGCTGGGAATATGGGAAATTGCACATAATGATTTCACGGATGTAAATGAATACTTTCTTATTCGTACTCTTACCTCCTGTCTCATCTCTCTTTTAGTTCGACTGCACGAATCACTAAATTTCACTGCAATGATTCCGCGTCTGCCAGTTAAGACAGAAGAGAGTTTCTGTAAAATATGACATATAGGTATGCCATTATCTGGTTTTACTGTGGATAATCTAGCTGTTTTCTTAGCCTATTGGCATGAATCTGTTGTTTTATTCTCGTAAGGGACTTTGTCCTCACTCACTCTGGTCTTCGTCGGCGATAAAGACTAAAGTGCGTAGTCTTGTATCTTTTTTCTCCCGTGAGTAATGACACCCTCGGGTTTCCAATTTAGTTCTAGTTAATTCTTTTGACGTTCGCCCACGCCAGTGAAATGAAGGATCCTCAGCGCCTTCATTTTCACCGGATTTTCAAAGATGAAGCACCGCCAAGGTGCTCACTCGAATGACGTTGCAGTGATTGCATGTCACACTCCACGCACGATGGAAGCACGACGTGATGGGAAGTGAGTCGGACGCAAATTATTATTTCTTTTCTTCTTTTTACATAGCTTGATTTTTCATTCAGTTGATGACGTCTGTCAACACTGAACGGTACTTATGGATGTACATGGGAAGGACAGCTAATAGGAGACCTTATGGTCCATAACAAGGTTATATGTAAAAATAAGAGATTGTCTATATATTTCGATAGAAATTGGACAGTAAAGCAGACGGCCCCTCCTAACCCACCACACTCTCTGGCTTAGCTGCCGGTAGGAAAGATGAGAAAATGATTCCATACAGTACAGTAGTAAGATCTAATCATGGAAGTTTTCATGAATCTGGAGAAAGCGTGTGATTATGGTTGACAGAGAAGCTTTATGTGTGATGTCACCAATGTGACAGCATTGGAAAGAGTGGAGGGTCTGCAGTCTATTGAGGGGAGGGGGTTTAGGAAATGAGTCAGTTCTTATTTGCTTATGGCACGTCTCTGGTGGCAGACTCGGGGGAGAAACTGCAGAAGCTGGTATCTGCGTTCAGGTGAGAGCTTGAGTAGAGAAAGAGGAAAGTCAATGTGAATGTGAGGAAGATTTAACGAGGGTAGAAAGACAGGTTGGCTGGAGTGCGAGCTTGAGTGAAGAGAACCTGGAGGAAGTGGAGCGTTCCAGACACCCGGCAGCTGACCTGGTGGTGGATGGAGCCATGGGAATTGCCGTAATCCATAGGGTCAGTGGGAGGGACTATGGTCCGTGTGCATTTAGGAGTGCATGGAAAGATAGGTCATTGTCTATGAGGACAAAGAAAGGGTATGCTTGATGGTATAGTGGTCCCGACGGTGTCGTGTGAATGTGAGGTATGGGCCATGGATACGAAAGTACAGAAGGGGGTGGATGTGATGGATGTGAAATGCTTGAGGAAAATATGTGTTGTGTGAGGAGGGGTGATCGAGTGAGGTGTTTATGTGATGCAGTCGTCTGAGATCTTTCACTTACACGTCCTGGGTTTTTGGCTCAGACTGCTGGATTGGGGATGTTGGTCAACCAGGCTGCTGAGAGCCGTAGCCCGCATGATAAGTAGCCCCAACAGCCAGGCTGGCCCAGTACATACTGCGGGTAATTGTCCAAGGCCTATCTAAACGTGTCCACTGTACATTCCATGTTTTTCTAATAGCAGCAAGCAAGGCGTTTAAAAAGTCTCGGCATCCGGATGTTTAAGATGATCTCTTTATCTTTTTATGTGTATCGCCCCAGTGGATTTTAAAGTCTTCCTTCCCTGTCGTGCCAGTAAGATGTTATTTCCGAGTGCAAGATGGGAACCATACCTTCTAAGGTATAGCTGATGATATGCCTCTACCATCTGCGCTCCAGGGAGCTCAGCCCCAGCGGTTTCTGTAATTTGTAATTCCTTTACCACGTTGATATGGCCTGTGAAAACCCTCTGAATACTTTGTGTATCTGCAATTTCTCCCTCTTTATGGGATGATGATTGAACACAGCAGTATTCTATTCGTGGGAGCAAGAAGAGTATGGTTGAGAAAGACTGAAATGGTTTGGACAAATGGAGAGGACGAGTGAGGAGAGGTTCACTAGGAGGATATACATTTCAGAAATGGACGAGACACGGAGAAGGGTGAACCAGAGACGAGATAGAAAGACTCATTGAAAGATGTTTCGAGTCATCGGGGCTTGAAAATGCAGAAGGGTGTGATGTGCATGGGACAGATATATATATATATATATATATATATATATATATACGTATGTATACACGTATTCTCAAAAACTGGTGTCTCCAAAGGTCATTCGTCACAAATCTTTCATTCAGAAAATAAGAAACATGAATAGTCGTTATTCGATTCCTGTAACGAAATAGTTATAAGAAATCTATTTACCTGCCAGGTTGTTGCATCATCAGAGGACCTCACTCTCCATTTAAAATCGTATCCAAATGGAAGAAATGAATCAAAGGCATCGGAACGTGGTCGACGTAAAAAAAGGATGAACTCAATGAAGCCTTTTTTTTAAATAAAGGAAAGTCTCTTCACTCACTCAGCAGGTGAAAAACATATTGATGACATTTCCCCCGAACTCATAAGCTACCGATGAAGTTGCGTAAGACTCATCTTTTTCGTTCAAGAGCGATGATCCATCAGTTCTCGTGAAGCATCAAAACGCAAAGTCAGTCATCATTTTGCATTTTTCGTATTAGTATAGAATATCTATTCAGCCGTTTACCTCGTAATCCAGCTTTTCAAAAGCTCTACCAAAGCTGATGAGTGATTTCTTAATCCCTCCTAACGTTATCTCTGTGCACTTAGAGCATTCCATGTAAACGAACTGATCGGATATTTGCGTAACTGGGATTATCATATTGGAAATCCGACGTAACCGTGATTCTCATTGTCGGATCTTCACACACCCAACTTTGTTTTTACCATCAATTTGCATATAACAAGTACTTGTTAGAGAGGATTTTCAGTCACTTGGTTATCATTCAGTCTCTCTCTCAACATGAATGTCAGAATCAAAGGAAAAAGAAAAAAAAAGAAATGCGAATTGTAAATCGTTTGGAAATTCTGGACTGTGGTATATGATTGCCAGTGGTATTCAAGCTGCAGTAAATTTATACTTAGGACTCGACAAATCTCACTCTCCATCTCTCTTGCAATTCTGCGTTTCATGAAAAGCGAAAATTTGCTGACGTTACATCCTGGCCTGAAGATGTGAAAGCATTTTAGCTCTATGTTTCCTATGAGGCGAAGAAACCTTGAGAGAGACTTGCATTTTTTCACTCATAATTTCTGACTGACACACGTAATTTGTTTCATGAGGACGAGTCTTTGTCTTGCAAAGGTATGCCACACAAACGATCAAATTCTAACGCTTCTTACTTCAAGCAAAAGAAAAAAAAACGAAAAAACAATGGGTTGAATCTTTGAATTTTATATCTTCGGATATTTCGAAAAAAATCTTTACCTATTTGATTCCGCTTGGAGGTGGATAATCTGCTCAGAGACACATTCCCTCAGAACTCGAGGACGTGTGCCATCTGAACCACACGTAGCCTCATCCTCCTGGTGCTGAGAGAGCACCTGGGACGACCCTGCGCCAGAAAAAAGATATATAGGAGACTGCATAGGCTCCGTGGGAAGAAGTTGAGGGGCGGAGGATTAGGATTTGCATCATCCAGAGACGGGCGAGAGGAAGATAAGGTACCAAAAAGAACCGCTTTCATCAGTTGGAGAGTTAGTCATGGATTGACTAGGTCGGAAGAAAAGCGGAAAAAATGTTGAAAAACAGAAGTTGTCAATGTATCATCTTTAGTTACGGGGCAAAAAAGAAAAAAAGAAGTCTGTTGAACGAGCAGTCAAATCAATACACTTTCTTTCTACGAAGGTGCAGTGCTTGACCTTGCGAAGAACGGCTTTGCAGTGATTCCGAGCAGTGATGAAATCCGAGTGGGTTTCAGAGGAAGGGAAGAGTTTCATGGCAGAAAAGGTCGAGATGAAGCTGGGGTCGTCAGGACTCCATCCCAGCCGAGATGATTTCTGCAATCCTTAGCACAACAGGAGGGTTACCCCCAACCTCAGGAGCAACACCCATCCCAGGGAAAGTCGGTAAAGACACTGCAGGGATAACCGTTGAGCTCTCCTAGAGAGCAGAAGTTCGCGTTTCTGAGGGAGGACAGAGAGTGTGCGAACCCGACTAGGGGTAACAGAAATATAATACAAGACAGTCAAATACATACGATGGTTCGTTTCTGAAGATTCTTCAGGTCTCTTTCTATATGCCCTTTTCAGTCACCTTTATGACCTAATTTTGTGTCTTGTGTTGAATGCTAAACCTGGTAGCAATATTTATCTTGTTGCACTGGTCCCTTTATTATTTGTGACTGATTTGTGTTGGTAACCCCGGCAATTCTTATACAAACCTGAGAATCTAATTACTTATAATCTTCACCTTCAACATTTAGCCAAAACCAGTGCTCTGGAACATATACAGACACTCCAGAATGAAAAAACATAGCCCAGTGCATCTATACTGACTGTTCTCGTGACTCTGCCACTGGGAAGGCAGGCAGTGCTGCCATTGTGATTCAGTCCAATGGTAAAAGACTAGAGAAAAATGTTAGAATAAACAACTGGGCGTCTACTCTACAAACTAAATTGTCAGCCATACTCAAAGCTCTTGAGCATGTAGAGATCACTACTTGTCCTTAACACCCTGAGATCAAAATATAACTTGTTGGTCTTTAAAGCCAGAGGCAAATACTCAGACATTATTGCTCAAGGAATACAAATCAAACTGTTATGGATTCCCTCTCCTATAGGCCTCCGTGAGCCTGACAAAGCTGATGCTTTAACCAAACTTGCACTTTAGCAAAGGTGACGCTGAAAACAACATTGGATTGTCAATCAGAAGCCTCAAGACTGTAATTAGAAAGGAACTAACAGACCTCCCTTGAAGCACGAAGACGAGTTCAGATAAGCACAAGTAGAAACGTTTTCCATCACTGTGAAATGTGTACAGTAAACCTGGTCACTCGGATATCCACATTGACTGCAGTGGTGCTCCAGCTCAACCACTGATTGGATTTCTCCATACGGGTACTTTTTTTCTTTTTTCCCCTTGCCTCTTTTCGTTTTCGCAGCACACGTTCGCGTCCTTGACTTGAAAGGTATGAGAAATGTTATGAATGAAGAACGTGCAGCCAGTTCGCTTTGAATGTTGGGAAATTCATGCACGATACAGTTCGATGTACACATACTTGATAGATATATATTTTTTGGGAGTTAAATGAAAGAGTTTCTTAAACGTAATGTAGAATTACAAAAATAAGACAGAATACTAAGATTCGCTCAGGTCGAAAGGGTGTTAAATATCTTCGTATGTCAACCTGGCATCATCACAGATTCCGTGAATGATAACACGTAACAAAATGTTACGAGTGTCCCGTTAAAACACATACAATAAAAGTTATATACAACAACGACACTTGGGGTCAAAAACTAGATTCAGAAAAGACGAAAAGATGCAAAAAAAAAAAAAATCTACAATCCCAGATGATGCCGGCGTCAAGAATATGCAACAAAAAAAAATACAGTGGAACTTTTGTGAATGACCGAGAGATACCTAAAGCTAGCTAGATATTGAATAGGTTCAGCCATGATGAAGAAAAGGAGATATCAATGAATCGCTTTGACTCCTACAACAGCGGCAAAACTTCCTCTGTGGAGGGGAGAGAGCAGACTCCAATATTCACAATCTGGCGATATTTGAGGCTGGATGAATATTGCATCTGACGCGGGTAACTTCCAGTCCAGTTGAAAATGAAGCTTTTGCTTAAAGTCGAACAATGTAACTTGAGTTTTATTAGGGAAGTTTTATATCCATTGTAGGGAATATTATTTTGTACAGTTGTCGAATTTCCCTAATTCAAGTGCTGTTGGTAAATTCCCTGACTCGATATGCAATAAGTCTCAAAAGGCATTATAGATATGGACATCATGTCACCGTAAAAGTCATTTCGGGTTGGAACTCTATCCCTGGATGTCCAGCAAGCCGATAGATTTTAATCTACATAAAGCTCTTAACCTAGAGTTTGTGGTTACGCATCTAGATTTCACACTGTGACCCCGACAGTTGCTCTATCTCTCTCTCTCTCTCGTAGGCAGTAAGTGGTAGGCAACATGGGTATCGGGAGTGTTAGAGGTGGCTGCGTAGTGTGCCATCACTTCGATAACTTTTAAGTTCTGCTCCCTGGCCCATTTTCTTTTTTTTTTTTTTTTAGTTACGTTTGAAAGGGAATTTCATTGTTGTTGATTACCCAACATAACACAGCCTTACCAACTACCCTTCACTTGACGCCAGTAACCTGTCCTTGGAGGGTGTTGCGTTCTGATCCCAGTCTGTAACTGAAGCCTATACATCTTTAGCTGAAATCGAGGAACGCTGCAGTTAACACCGAAAATCTCAAGAGGTTATGGATACAAGAATTAGCCTCATTTCACCCACACTAATTCTTTCACTTTAAAGTGGTTTTCATTTTTGGATGTACCAATACTACTACTGCAGTGCACGTACAGCTATTTTACCTCATTTTTTGTTGTGTGTATCACGTCATTCGTAAGGACTTGCCAATGGTTAATAGAGAAACGGACAGAGGTATGTCTGCTATATCGATCCAAACAATAAAAACAACTCGTAATGAGACCAATATAAACGCAGCTGCTAACTTTATTGGCTACAGATATAACTAATCAAGGTAATGAAAACCACAACATCATCATTCAAGGAAGGTTTGGAAATATCTCGTGAGATCTTCAAGATTCCGTACACTCCGCCGCTGGCTCGGTGGTGTATGAGAAAGAGCCGGCGATGGATTCAAACCCGAAATAACCCAATCCCAGCGACCCACTCCAGGCGCTTCGGCGGCATCCACACCCAGCTAATCTTCACCACATTAGAGTCTTCTGCTCCTGTCAGGAGCAAACTCGTCCCAAGAAATCACAGGCAAAGGCGAAGGCCCGCTCTGCCCGGCTTCTCTCATGCGGGCTTTTTTCCGGAACGGTTGGCTGGGTAGTTTGTTGGGTCTACTGGCCTGCAACCTATGGGGTATATACATATATATATATAAATCCTAACTCATTAATTGCTTATGCGACTCGAGTTTCTTCTGGAAAGTCTTTTATGTCTGAAGAGTAATCTGTTGTTTTCAGTTTCGAGCGGGTCTTTGTAGACCTGCGTCTTTCATTTGGTCTCTTTACTTTTTCTATGGAGTTCCTGCTCGAAGAAAGCTTGTCCAGACAGGGAAATAAATTCGCTAATGAAAAGAATGCCAAACACAAAGCTCTTCATGTTTTTTTGTAGGCGGCTGACAATGTATTCAACACTTTAAACAAAATTTGACCTTTTCTTCTGCGATTAAGTAATGCCGCCCATCTCTGCCGAAGCGCCAATGTGATAACTGTATTTTTATGGATTTCCAAATGTCCGTCAACATGCCTCAGAATCTTGTGGTCCACATGACTACTTCTTGGAAATCATCTAGTTAAGTTCCGTCCTGCCCCGTCTACTGCCAGTATATGCTGAGAAGTTGGTTTCAAAAGCATCGACTTCATGCAGTTTCACCAAAAATGATCAAGTCGCCATTTTTCCCCCTCTATCTGAATTCCTGAAAACGTCCCCCCTAAAGGAATTCAGCAATTTCAGAAGAAAAAGATAATCTGAGCCAAGGTCATTGTTCATCGCTTCTTTTAATTGCTTTGGAGATGAGAATGGAACCAATGAACCTGTCTCAAGGACTCTGCAAACAGTGCAAGCCATCGCTCACATGAATAGCCCCTCTCCTAAACGCGCGAGAGCTGTAGTTGTCTGTTAATGTCAGTTAAGAGTAAAGTCATGTTCATCGTGAAGTGAATTACCTCCGTAGCAGATGAGGATCTGTAAGCTTTGTAATATTCATAGCTTTCATTCTTTTTTCCTGCATCAATGTCTGTCCCTTACCCCTGTAGTTCCACTGTAATGCAGCGAAAGCACTGTTTTAAGATTTATTTATGGCCATAGTGCTTAACTGATCTTGGGAAGATAGGTGTATAAACTCTCCGGCGACGACAGCGCCACGTACGGGAAAAAAAAGAAAGATTGGTTTGTCCCAAGGCGCTACACCATATGGCACCACACATTCCACAGTCAGCGTGAAGTGGCTGCTTGAAGAGCGATTCGTATCTCAAATGGAGGTGAAAATTAGTTCGTGGGCTATGGAGACAGACAGGCTTATGCCGACATAATAAAACATTTTTTTCTCACTTTTATCAATTATCATCAAACTGTGTCATTGTATTTGAGATATGACTATTCTATTAGAGAGCATCTTGCATTCATTTATGATTTGAAAAATATTCTTTATTAGGAGAAAACACTTTCTGAAACTCCCGGAAGGTTTGAAGCTTCGAAGCTTCAAAGTCCCGAAGTCTCGTAGCTTCAAAGACTTCAACGTGTACTGTTTTTCCTCGCTGAGAAATTCCAAACTAGTTCAGATGACACACTTATAAACGTACAGTTTGTTAACCTGTTTCGTCCAGACGATGGCTTAATATAAAGCTGTATTGTATTCTAAGCGAACAGGTTCGTGGACAGTAAAAAGCTTGCGTTGCTTGAGGCTGTTTCGAACTGACCGAGTTCTGAGACTACTTTCCGGAGCGGTCTGTCGGTTGATAATGTTTTGTGTATCATGACGCTGATTAAATAGAGATGAAAGGCTCTTACAAATATAGAATTCAGAGTGACGGACACAGCGACAGTATGCGACATTAAGCTCAAAATAAAACTGTAATGAATACTGTGTTTGATATACGCATCTCAGCGAATATCTAACTCGGACATTAACAGTATAACATTCATTCCTAACAGTGAGAGACATCTAACACCACCTCTCTCTCTCTCTCTCTCTCTCTCTCTCTCTCTCTCTCTCTCTCTCTCTCTCTTTCTCTGGCAGTAGAAT
>JAYMFT010039446.1:0-15672 GCA_038088735.1 Panulirus argus | reverse complement strand
ACTCTTTCAGTACACAGGGATGGATGCCATCAGGACCATAAGCCTTGCTTGTGTCCAGAGAAAGAAGAGCTTTTCGGGCAGTCCGTAAAGAGATTACAGGAAGAGTCATAGGATTAGTAAGAAGAGCATTAGGGGGTGAGGGAATGTTATAAGGCGGACCGCTTTCGACTCGACTCTGTCAAGTAAGGATGCAGTGCTAGAACCACCCCAAATGCGAGAGCAGTACTCCATACATGAATGAATCATTCCCTTGTATAAACGGAGCAACTGTTCAGTTTCTTAGAGGCAGACTTAGCTATTCCTGTAATGCGGGGTTTCCGAGAAAGAGTGGATGTTGCAGTAATACTAAGTATGTTCATTGAGTCAAGAGGTGGAATTACAGAACCGTTAAGGTAGAGACAAAAGTTGTGAAGAGTTTTCGATACAGAAATGGATAGAAACTGGGTCTTGGAGGCATTAAACTTAATAAGATTTTGTGTACCCCACTGAGATATCCTGTCCAAATCTGAGTTTATTGAGAGACGAGGGAGCAGAATTGAAGGATGTGGATGAATGCAATATTAAGCCGTCAGCGTATGAGTACATTGGATTATTTGTGGAGGAGAGAAAAACGTTGAAAAAAAAAAGAGAAAAGGTGTAGGGGACAGGACAGAATCTTGAAGGATACCACTGTTGATGGAAAAAGGGGGAGGTTGATCCATCAACAACCACAGAGATAGATTGGCTGGAGAGGAAGCTAGATATGAAGGAGCAAAGTGAGGAGAACTTAGAGATGAGACCTCGATATCATATCCTGTCAAAAGCCTAAGATATTGTCAAGGGCAACTATACAGGACTCGCAGAAATCTTTCAGGGATGATGACCAGACATTAGTAAGACAGGGAAGAATATTATCGGTGGATCTCGCCTTACGGAAGACTGTGATTTTCGATGTGTTTAAGGATTTGGGAGTTGACTAGGGATTCAAAGACTTTGGAAATGGTAGATGTTAAAGCAATAGGACGATAGTTAAAGGGGTCAAAACGGTGACCCTTTTTAGGGATGGGATGTTTCAATGCATGCTTATAAGGAAAAGGAAAAGTTTTGGTTTTCAAATAGACACGGAACAGACGAGCAAGCACAGGTGTAAGTTCGGAGTCACACTCTTTCAGTACATGGGGATGAATGCCATCAGGACCATAAGCCTTGCTTGTGACCAGAGAAAGAAGAGCTTTTCGGACAGTCCGAAAATAAATTACAGGAAGAGGCATAAGATTAATAAGAGGAGCATCAGGGAGTGAAGGAATGTTAGTCATCCAAGGTGGAATTAGAGGAGAAACGGGAACCAAAAAATGTTGCTTTGTCAACGGGAGAAATAGTTATAGTACCGTCAGAACGGAAAAGCGAAGGAAAGGTAGAGCGACAGAAGTTCTTAGAGATGCCCTTAGCTAAAGACCAGAAAGACTTATCAGTGGAAGACGAGGAGAGGTTATCGCACTTCCTTTGAGTAAAGGAACGCTTCGCCTCACGGATAACGCGCTTGCAGCGATAACGAGCAATGATAAAAGCTAAATGGAAGCCAGAGGAAGGAGAGTTTTTCCAAGCCCGATGTGCCAGACCCCTTGCCTGAATGGTCTTAGAACAGAAACGGTTGCGGTTGAACTATGGATTGGGTGAAGAGGTCGTCTTGGAGGAAGAGGGGATTAAAGCTTCAATTCCCGCCAGAACAATCCCCTGCTGTGCGTCTGGCAGAGACAGAAGCATCACCACATAAGAGACGGAAATTTACCCAAGGAAAATCAGAAAACAAGTTGCTCAAGTTATTCCAGTTAGCTTTGTTCAAGTGCCAGTATTTACGCTTAGAAAGGGCTGGAGGGGCAGGTGCCGTTAGAATAGATACATTTATAAGGGTGTAATCAGATGAACCAACTGGGGGTGAGATTGTGGATTTACAGCGCGATGGATTAGAGATGAAAAACAAACCCAGAATATTAGGAGAGTTGACACAGCGGTCAGGAATTTGGGCAGGGTGGGAGATAAGTTGCTCTAAATAATTGAGAATGGAGAACGTGAGGGGTTCGATCCCTCCACCATTCGTATGGGAGGAATTTAGCCATTCCTTATGGTGAACGTTGAAATCCCAGAGGTAGAGGATCTCGGCTTGCGGGTGAGAGGATGGCAGAGTCTCATGGCAGGAGTTTAGATGGTCGAAGAAGAATATAAAATTTACATGTTGTGATGTAAAGATGTAATGAGGTTTAGAGTGCGTCTGCGCGTCTGGCAATACAAACTATACAATTAAGCTGTGATGGACACATTCAGTGTTGAGAATGGGTCTGTTGGCAGAATCAGCACATCCATACTTAACTAAGATATCTGTATACAAAACAACGCTGGTAATATGCTTGGCATACTCGACATCTCCTTGGAAAACCCGCTTTTTCTTTAGGTTTTCCATTTCGTTTTGATCCTAAAAACAATAATGAATTATATCGTGAAACATAGATAGAAATCTATTGTATAAGTTTTGATGTAAGATGAGAAAGAAATATTATATTCATACGACTTGAGCAACAGTCTACAGGGAAGACCATATTCTACGGTGAGACAGAAAATGTATCAGACTAAGTTTTCAACGAGCATATATTGTATTGTATTCCTGTCAGAGAATAACCCTTCATCCTCGGAGAGAAAGTTTTTACCAAATATAAATCCTTTCCAGTGACCGCCCCCGAGGGGATTATGTTGGGTGCAGGTGGCCAGGTCCCAGACGCTCAGGCAGTGGCTGATATTTCAAATACATTTACAGTTCCTGACAATAAAGAAAAATTCAAGGAGCTGTGTTCCAGGTGTCAGGTCCATATAATATATCTAACGTTTTGAACGGTGTGCTTATATTTTGATGTGAAGTAATATTATTAATTCACTTTTTCTTAAACAGTAACCAGAGCATAAAGGCAGTTAAGAAAAGGCGAATCAAATTTTGGGATTTGCAGGTAGAGCATTCGAATCTAAGTTTAAAGTCCACACCTTGGATGCGTTCAGTTCTGGTCCCTGGAAAAGGTTACAGGGGCGGGCAACCAAGGTGATTCTCGGACTGAAAAACAAATCTCATACGAGCCAGCCAGACTCCTAAAACTTCTATAATTTAGAAAATAAAAATGAACATTTATGAAATACAGGTGTTCAGAGTCATGAATTGTCTTGATAGTCCCAATCAAATGAGCTATAGTCCCCATCTAATGAGCTATATAAGGATAGATTTACCTGATTTCACCCATAGTAATGGATACATGCTCGTGGGAACAGTGCTACTCTGGATGAGCCAAAGTACTGTTTCTTCATTTCTAACATATTAAATCATTTTCCACATAAAGTGGATTGAAGCAACACAATAGACATAGTCAGTTTAGAGTATGCTTAACAATCACTTCACTCACACTTTCAGTCCAAGACTAACTAACTAACTTAGTTACAAATTAGTATATAGGTATTTCTCTTTCATGCATCTGTTTTCTTTTCTACTCTTGCCACGCTGATCTCTATGTTTCCAACCTCTTTCACTACATAAACAGCCTCAAACGGAGCCAGTGGTCTGATGCTAGTGGTATTCCTACGTAAGAAAGCCATGACTGATAATTAATTACATTAGGCTGGCTTTAGAGTCTAAGTTAGATTTCTTAGGATTTTGTCTAATCTACTAAATGGCGGTTCGATAGAAGAGTTAGACGAGAAACTGCTTCATGTCAACTTACACAAATAGAACAAATGATGCTTTATAGTCTGAATATGCATTTCCTGTCAGCATTTATAACAGAAGAAACGGAAAGTGTTCTTCAGGTAATAGTCTAAGGTGAAGAACACAACAGACCACGTAATATGACAAAAAACAAACAAGATGTTCTTGGAAAAAAAAAATCAACTGAACCGATCAGATCATTTGGTACTGACGAACTGTATTCTGATATCATGAAAGAACAGATTGACGATTTCAGTAATCCATTGGCTAATCTGTTTAGTAAATCACCAAGATCGGTTAACGTATTGAGCTCGCTCGCCTCAAATTATCTCCAGTCTGGCTGACTTCAGCAGTAAAAAGCTACAAGAAAGAAAATTAGCTAAGTAATTTCAAAGAAACCTTGAAAACCACAGTTTTTCAGAACATTAGAAACAGTTTCACAATAAGACGTTCATGTCTTACATGTTCATTTCCATTTTTCCGGATCGTTCACTGTGGCGAACAACAGGAAACTTTATGATGATATGCATCTCGACTTCAAGAAGGAGTTTGATCACGTGCCAAACGAAAAAAGCTGATACAAGAGATCGAGGCTCAAGGTGTTCAAGACGAAATCTACATTAGAATTTGATGGATAAACAAAAAAAAATAAAGGAAAAGAGGATTGGCACACAGAGGGTAAGGTCTGCCTGAGACTATCCTTAGTGGTGTTCCACTAGGATTACCTCTCAGGGACCTGTTATTTATCATATCCATTAAAAACATGACTGTCAGACAAGCAGAAACACAAGCAAGTTTGCAAACATCACTAGAATTAGCTGAATGGTCAGTTCAGAAGAAGGTTCGATACAAAAGTCGCAAAATGTAGTTCAACAACACCAATTTTATAGACAAAATTAAGGAAGTGTGATATGAATATAAAGCACCAGCAGATCAACGAGGAAACGGAACATTCATAATGGAAGAAGGCTGTAGGGATGATGGCTGGCAGGGTTTTAAGATCAAAGCAACGCTGTATCACCGTGAGGGATAAAGCCAAGATAACACTTCCGTTCATAAATAAAGGTGTAATCAATAAGTTTATGGATGTCATCCTACAACTCTGCTGGGCTTTAGTGAAGTCTCACCTGGATGATGTAGTTCACTGTCGATCTCCCAGTTATAACATGAACACAGAATTTCGACAAAATATACAAAGACGAATGACAAAATGACTACTGAACACTCAGGTATTCAACTTACCGTGACAAACGAAACAGACGGAATTTACACTTACCTGAAACGAAAATTGAGAGAACACATAAGAGTAAAGCTTAACTGAATGAAGAATATTAGTCACGCAAACATCAATGAATTACTAAAATCATGTATCGGGACATAACATGAAGATGTGGATTTTAACTAGACAAATTCAGATACGTGTACATGAAGGGAATAGGCAAGAGCACTGACAGGAACAAATTATATCACTGGTGTATATACAGTAGGAGGCTTTAGGCTGGGCAGATACAAGTGTGGTAAGGAGTACCAAGGTATGGGCAAATATGTCTTGTGCAGTCCCTTGTGTTTCCAATGTTCTTACCTACGATCTGTTTCCCTTCCTACCTCCGCCTTATCCACATTATTTGTCCTCATCTCTCTCTCTCTCTCTCTCTCTCTCTCTCTCTCTCTCTCCCTCCCTCTCTCTCTCTCCTTTATATGAAAGGGCTTACGAAACTTTATTACATCTTACGGTTCGGTACAAAATCAAGCTAAGAAGAGTCTAAAATATTTCTTCACCCATACTCTGAAATTTGTAGAAAGTTTTGTAATGTGGCCTCAAAATTTGCATTTCCTTTTTATTTGAGACTGAGTCAAACGTCTTTTTCCAGCAGGGACTCCAATTTACTCCATAATCCAAAACTTTGGAAAAAAACGGATTGTGTATATTTTGTTGAAGATATTCTGCTTATGTTGTTTTCACATGAACAACTACTTTCCCTTGTAGAATTCTGAAAAGTAACATAAAAATTTGTGGTAAATGATAAACAAGATTAAACCTAAATTGGAGGACTCTCTCTTTCTCTCTCTCTCTCTCTCTCTCAACTCTTCTATTTCACTGTCCTTCCTCACTCTCTTTCTCTTACTTCTTCCCTGTCCCCCGTTCTTTCTTATCGTTCCTTATCTTGATCTTACCTCAGTCGTGCCATACTCTTTAGCAGAGATATTTCTCAACACGAAAAATAGCAATCTGATTGGCAAGTACAATTTGCCAGACTATAAATGATTTGTTTGGCATATAGACGGTCGAGGAAGCGTAAATGTATTGTATGTAAAATCGTATTTAAACCCTACTGAAATTCAGACAGCAACATCTACTGCTGTTGTATACTTGTGTGATCAAATTAGCACACAATATTCTCAACTTTTCAGAAATGTATATTGACGCCCTAGTCAGCCAGCAGATATTGACACTGTCATGAACGAAAGCTTACAACGAGCAAAAAGGGTTAAAGACTTGACAATTCTGGGAGATTTTAATTTTCCAGAAATCAACTGGCGAAGTATTGCAGGTGTATAAAGTGGATTTCAGATTTATCAGCTTACTGAAGAAAAATTTCCCTACCAAACCGTCACAGAGCCAACGAGGAAAGATATCATATTTGATTTTGTTCTTGCATCTCAGGAATTCTTAGAAACTAATAATACCCGTGTCACTTAAGAGTATCATCCTTGTTAGTTTATGTCCAGAGGAATTATGGATATGTGTTAAACGTCAGCTTATGCACTAACAAGACACATTTGTTCCTATGCGCGACAGAATTGATAAAATAAATAAAAGGCCTGAATAGTACTCTCTAAATATCGCAATAGGTTCACGGAGCAGACATAAACTTTACAAGCTTAAAAGATAAAAGGAATGATCCAGATCTTGCAACGCAATATTATACTCTTAGAAGAGAGTAAAAAGACTTATTTAGCATGCCAAGGAAGAATATGAAATGAGTATTGCAAGATATAGTAATGGAGATCCTAAAAGATTTTATAGCTATGTTCATAATAAGACACATATAAGGAGTGGGACAGACCCTTAGTAACTGAAGATGAGGAACCTACTGTGCATGATAAAAGCATAGCAACAACCCTGAATAAATTTTGCAATTCTGTCTTTACACTAGAAAGCAACAGCACGAATTCTTGAGACAGTGATAAATAGCATACTCACGATACCTCGATACGGTAAATCGATACATAAAGTCCTTGCCCTGGGGATTACTGGTTACACAAGAAACTGAATTGAAGCCTGATTACATGACAGAAGAGAGTCGTAATGAACGGCGAATCAGCACCCGTTACTAGAGGAGTTCCAAGTCCGTCCTCGGACATATACCTTTCATCAAGGGCTGAAAAATTTAGTGTCCAAATTTCCGGATGACAAAGATCGACAATACAAGATAAACTGAAGATGATAGGCTAAGATTGCAAAGGATCTATATAAAAAACTGAATGTTCTAGAAAATGGTAATGCCATTTAACGTCAATAAATGTCAGTTATTGCAAGTAAGAAGCCTTAACAAAAAAAAATCTATTATGAACTGATGGGCCACAAGATAAAGGACACCCCTTAGGTGAGAGATCTAGGGGTTGCTGTTTCCAACAATTTTGAATTCTTCCAGCATTGTAACAAAGCTGCCTAAAAAGCAAATAGGATGTTTGGATTCATTAACAGAAACTTTACATACAAAAGCAAGGATGTGATATTGCCACAATACGCAAGTCTAGTTAGACCCCACCTCAAATATGCAGTGCAGTTATGGGTCGCCAACTTAAACAAGGATATTCTTAAGTTGAAGACAGCATAGCACTGACCAACAATGATTCTTTCCTTGCGTATCAAACCATATGAGGACAGGGTGCAGGAGACGGCTCCGAGGTAAGTTTGTAGAATGATTTTGAAATACTTAAAGGATTCAGCAACGTCGATATTGAAAATTTCTTTACAGTCGCACTAGAACTGCCAAAGAGAGAAAATAAACTAAAACTTAGAGGCTACCGAGTTAACCTGGATTACACTTAATATATCTTAACAAATGTAATTACTGACGCATGAAATAGCTCCCAGGGTATGTTGTTCGGAGGAACTTTGTTAATATGTTCAATGTTAGGCTAGATCATCACCTGTCAGTCTCCGGTAATGAATAATTCTTTCAAGCAGTTATCATACATAGTGGTATGACACCTTCTCAGCCATTATTCTCGCCCTGGCCCTGCTGCGGTAACTTAACACTGATTAACCCATGTCGCTTACTTTGAGGGAACAAGAAAGAATAGCTGTATCATCCCTCGACATCAAGCGTTACATAGACACGGTAAATCACGAGGATAGAGCTAAAGTTATTCTTACCACTGTCTTTATAACAAAAAGTAAAGGAAAACAAGCTGCTTGTGATGGGATGTATGACATATTCACGTTCATTCTATCCTCTGGCTTTTCTATAAATATTTTCCTAGGACATATAATTCCTGCAAAGTATTTTCTACTCGTTTTCTGTCCGGTGTGTTGCCGGAGTAAGTGGAGCGTGGGGAAAGAGCCTTTGTTTTGCGATCGTTTTCTTCTACTGTTTTTAAGCTTGAAGGGAAATGTTTTTCCTTTTTTCAGTCGTGTTATGGCCAAACCACCTCTCTTGGGCATTAGGTCTGTGTGGTTTGTGTATCGATGTAACTTTATATAACTATATAGCTTGCTCTCCTGTAGCAGTAACGACAAACCTGCGAACAAGCTATCACTGACACGAGCCCATTCCATGTTTAGTCTTGGAGAATCTTTACACACATTACACACCCACAAGCTCACTACCGCCTTCCACCTTGTGTGTCCCATCCTCCCTTATCCTCCGTTTTTATTCTTTCATCATTATAATTAATCCTCTATTTTTTCTTATTCCCTCTCCTTATCTTTCACTCTTCACATTTCACGTCTCTATCCTCTCCTCACAATTTCTTCTTTAAGTCTCATATTATTGGTCCTTTAACTCCTCATTAATTGCATCCTTCTCCCTCTTAATCTCTCATTTCTATATGATTCTTTCATCCCCAACCGACAACTTTCCTTCCATCTTCCCTCCTCTCCCTCGTACTCTCTCTCTCTCTCTCTCTCTCTCTCTCTCTCTCTCTCTCTCTTATCTTCACCGTTCCTGGTACACTATCCCTGTCTCGCTGCCCCACCAGTCTCTATCCACTCCTGCCCGCACCTCTATCTTTCCATCGCCTCTTCTTTCTTCCTTCATTGTCTCCTTCACCAGCTCTGTGCTTCCTATTCCATTAATTTTGAATGGTCGGTTTCTCCGTCTCCGACTTCATTCTCCACTCTCTCCTCACCATTTCCCCGGTGAACTCGTTCCTCCCCGCTACCAACCCCCACACTATCCCACGTCTATCGTTCAGTACCCTCTGGTCCTCATCCGGTAGCCTCACACCTCACGTTCCTCCGTCATCTATACTCTGGCCTCACCCAGCAGTCCCGTTCCTCACCTTCCCTCCTGTATTACGTCCGTCCCCCGTCCTTTGCCCTCTTACCCCCACCCAGTACGTTCACCGCTCACGTTGCCAATAAAATGCCGAAAGACTGGATGCCTGATGAAGTAACGCAATGTCTCAAAAAAATGTGAGAGAAATTGCACTTTGACCCAGCGTCCCATCAGCCTTACTGCAGTAATGGGAAAATTGTTAGAAACTATAATTTGAGATAAAATCGCTAGATTTCTGAAAGGGAACAAACTGAAAACTGATTATTAAAACTGATTTCGAAATGGAAAATCATGTTGAACGAATCTGACAGAATTCCTAAGCCATGTATATAAAATAACTGACATTCTAAGATACCCTTGCGTATTATATAACAGGACTTCCAAATAGCCTTAAAAAACATACCACCAAAAATACTGCTATGTGAAATCAAATTTCATGGCAAAGGAAATCGAGTCTGTGCTCACATGTGTGGTATCAAATGGGCAAACCCTGATTGGCTTTACGTGACAACCAGGGAACCACAGGTTCTCCTCTCGTCACAGTAATCCTTCACTAAGCCAGTGTTTCAAAATCTCATTCCGATGTCTCTTCACCTCATCTCTACCTGTCAACACTTTCCCGTCTGCTCCTATTTGTTTTCATGTTCTCCTTATATCATTAACCTCCTTCTAAAACATTTGCTTATTCTTCATTACGTTTGCTGATACTCCCTCACCTCAAATCTTATCTGCCCTTTTTTTTTCAGCCTCTGCACATTCCACTTGACCTCTCGCGCTTTCTCTTGTTCATTTCCCAGTCATACGCACTCCTTCCCTGAAAGTAAATGCCCATATACGTCTCTTTTCTCTTTCGTTAGCAGCTTAGTGCTTCGTCCCACCACTCACTATCCTTTCTCAAGTGCCCACTTCCCACTCCCCGCTTATCATACACTCCTTACGCACATGTAAGATATTGCTTACACGTGGGGATTAGGAGAAACGCGATCTTGACAAGGTTTCGAAAATTTTCAATTTCATCATCAGGCATGCAGTTGAAAAAAAAAAAAAGGTGCATATCACAAGATGAACAGTCATTTGCGGTGGCCGAATAATGCAACCGTTATTTATATATATTAATCATAAGAAAAATTATGGTTAAAAGAACTATCAACACCTTTTCGTTCGATAGCAGACTATAGAAAACTGGCAAAGATAATCAGAAAGCAAATCGATGACATCCAACACCGGAGATATTACCCTAAGGAGAGACGACACGGCTTTGGGTAAGGAGCTCAAATTTTTACGAGAGAATGAATCTAGTGCTGAACGAGAGAGAAGCCTAGGTGGATTGTTTGTATCTGGACTGTCAGAAAAAATTGACACCGTGCCGCATGGAAATCTGATTGTTAAAGTGAATCACCAGAGTAAAGAAAAGATATCTTCGATGTATGGAAGACTGTCTTCGTGGAACAGAAGGAACGACGCATGTCAATAGAGCCTTCTCGAAATGGGTTGACTTTACCGGTGGAGTTCCGAATGGTTTTCTTCTGGGACCTCTTTTCTTTTTTCACCTATGTGAATGACTTTCCAGAAGGTTTGGACTCCTGCCTAAAAATGTTTGCAGATGAAGCAAAGGTCATCAGAAAAGTGATAAGCCAGAGGATTGCATTAACTTAAGAGGAGACCGAGGCACATTCCAAATTTGGTTTGATACACAGTTGAGGAACATTAAGCCGAGTAAATAAAAAGTAAGGAGAATGGGTCACTACGGAAGAAGACTTAGATGTGATCATCATCTAGCAAGCAAAAAGCTTCAGTAATCTTTGTGTGAGAGAGATTTGGTAGTCGACATGGTCCTAACCTGCTGCCATAGCCCCAAGATGGGAGCACTGTTAATGAGACCAGCTGTCTGACAGTAGATATTAGATTTACTTTAAGTTCATGGATAAGGAAATGTTCAGCAAGATGTTCACATCCTGCATAAAGTTATGAATAGAATATGCTTATCAAGTTGGTGGCTGCAACTAAAAAAGCACAAAGACCTAATAAAGAAGGTCCAGAAGAGGGCAACAAAGGTGGTACCAGAAAAAAAAGAGAGCTGAGACATATAGGCAAAAGAGTAGAAGATATAAATTTTCCCAACATGGAAAAAGGAAGAGTGAGGGGTGATGACTAAGAGTGAACATTTCCTCGAAAGCAATCAGAGAACTTAATATATGGAAGTAAGTAAGGAACATTTTAAAAAATCATGTAAAGTCCTCTTATAGCATAAGTAATAGTGAATAGAATTATCAATGAGAATCTAATAAAAGCGGACAGCATGCAGAAGTCTAATATGTTTTATGGCAGTTTAGAAGGTTCAAGAGACAGGGCCCTAAGAGTGTAAAACTCCCTCTCGTACAGACAGACAACTAATTACAAATAGGTAATTACACTCAAGTATACATCAGCTATGACAAAGTGATTATAGTTCCTCGACATTTCTATGTATTCCTCCTCAAAGGATAGATCATGTTCCTAATGTAACTCCACCATCGCCTGCCACATATACTGTCACTAGTTCAGTATTCCCGTTCAGAACTTACATTGATCATACGGACTTCCTTGACAATAGTTGGTCATGACCTCATCCTACCACAGCTTGTGGTCGCCAAGACATCATTCATGACTAAAGTCTGCCATGTGGTAATGAAAAGCTGTGGTAATGACAGGATGTAGCAATGACAGTCTGTGGTAGAGGAAGGCTATGGCAGAGATAGTTTGTGGAAGTGAGAGGCCAAAATTAACTACACTCAAAGAAAACTGACACAATCACGCATGTCCCTCCACCACAGGTTATTACTACCAAGGTGTACCACGACCACAGCCTGTTGCTCTCACAATCTTCCATGATCTGTTAGAGTAACAGATTCTTTTTTTTCTTTTTTACAGTAGGAGCTTACCGTGATCACTGTCCTCTACTTCTGAAATCCACAGTTTAACTTGACAACAGGCTGCCATCACCACAGCTTGCCTTGAACAAATGTTACTAGAAATTAGAATTTGCCAGAGCCTCAGTCGATAAGCATCATAGGCCACCGGGATTGAAGGGCTGCCTTACGTATTGTCTTGCATGATCACTGCATATGTCATGACCAAATCCTACCATTGTTACTTCCTGTCAGCACTACAACCAGTCAGTACCGCTACCTGTCAGTACAACAGCCTGTCACCACCACAGCCTATCAATACCACATCATGTCACTACCACACCCCGTCACTATCACAGCCTGTTACTACCACAGCTTGTTATTATCACAACCATATCACAAACACAACCTGTCACTATCACAACCTATCACTACCACAGCCTCTCACTACCTCAGCCTTTTTCTTCATTAGCACAATCTATTACTACCATAGTTTCTCATTACCTCAGCCTATCACTACCACAGCCTGTCACTATCTCAGCCTGTCATTACTGCAGCCTATTACCACCAAAGCTTTCCACTACCAAAGCCTGTAAATATCAAGCCTATTCCTACTACAGTCCATCATTAACACAGCCTATTTCTACCATAGCCTGTCACTAACACAGTGTGCAGTTACCAACCTTATTATTACTACAGCCTGTAACGACCATAGCCTATCACTACCAAGCCTAACAAGACCACAGCCTGTCATTACCACAGCCAATTTCTACCACAGCCTGCCACTGTCACAGCCTTTCAGTACCACAGCCTGTCACTAGTATAACCTTTCACTACCACAACCTGTTACTTCTAAAGCCTCTTACTACCACATCCTGTCACAGCCACAGCCTGCCACTACTACAGCTTCATCCCTACTACCACATCTTATCACTATCACAGCCTGTCACTACGACATACTCTCTCTTCTACAGCCTGTCATTAATCACGGATTGTCACTACCAAAGCCTACCAATATCACAGTCTGTCACTACCACAACCTGTGACTACCACATTCTTTCACTATCGAAGCCTGCGCAACAACAGCCTCCCACTACCAAATCCTGTCACTACCACAGCCTTTCATTCACAAAGCTTCTCACTACCACATCCTGTCACTGCTGCAGCCTGTCGCTGCCCCAGCGTGTCAGTACCACCTGTCACTATCACAGTCTGTCAGTACCACTTGTCACGAACCCAGCCTGTCACTACTACAGCCAGTCACGACCACATTATGATAGTACCAACTTTCACAGCCTGCCACTACCACAGCCTTTCACTGCCAAGGCCTTTCGCTTACTAAAGCATGAACAAACACACCTTGTCATTACTACAGCTTGTCACTAAAACAGTTTATCAGTGTAGCAACCTCCCACTACCTCAGCCTGTCACGACCAGAGCCCCTCACTACTGCAGCCTGTCATTGCTACAGTCTTCTCTATCACAGCCTATCAGCGTTACCTGACACTGCCACAACTTTTCACTACCACAACCTATCATTACCACAATCTTTCAGTAATATAGCCTCTCACCACTTCTGAACGTAAAAAACACAGCCTGTAATTACCACAGCCTCTCACTAACACTTCCTGTCACTACCAAATCATGTCATTACTAAAGCCTGCCTTTTCTTCTGTATGTCACTACCACATCCTCTAACTACCACAGCCTGTCAATCAGTACTACTTTGTCACTACCACAGTTTGTCTTTCAGTACCAAAACCTGCCACCACCATGAACTGTTCCGGTCGGAGTGTATCATTATCACGTTCTACCACAAGCTCACCTTGCCCCTGCCACATTCTGCCACAGCTACCACATTCAACTATAAACAGTCTCGGATTAGATGCCGTCGATATAGATAATCACTTATTTCGTTAACCTTGCTCATTCGTACAATAACTACCACAGCAGGGCAGCCAAGATGCCGTATTTCACATACTGTCAATATGAAACTTATTTCTTTATCAAATGGGGTTCTACGCTCGTCAGATTTTTAGTATTTGCTTTAGGCTATATAATCAGACTAATCAGCACCTGAGCATTTTGACAGTTTCATGATTTGAGACACTCTTATAAGTGGACGAATCAAAGTAGATAATAAAGTGGAAAAGTTTACCTCAAGACGCTTCTATTTTTCGCAACTATATCTGCTTTCTGATCTAAACAAAGACTAAACCTTCCCCTTAGAATCTTATGTTTTTAAGTCGAAGAATCGATCTTTGTGCTTCGTGTACTTGACGTATGATAGAGAATTTGGATTAATGGCCTTCAATTGTTGATAGTCATCAGACCCAACAACTTACATCAACATTTTCATTTACCTTATGATTTGATAAATATACACAACAGTTGACGTTGGATACGAAATTTGGCTGATCGGCTAACCACTGACAACCATTAAATACAACGTATATATATAGTTTCACTTCTCATTGATAAAATTTCAGATGATTTTGAAAACAAAGAAGATGGAAAAATCCTGTGAACCGTAGCGTGTATTCTTTTTTTTCGTATTATCAAATATTTCTCAGTTCTCGTATCTTGTTTCATCTGTGTTTTGATAAACAACTCAGTCTCCTTCTGTGCAATAAACTACGTACAGAGACTGATTTGGTTTCCCTTTTCTTTTTCCTTTCCAATAATTTTTTTCTCATATAGAGAAAATTATGAGACTGGTGATTTCTGTGAATGAAATGGGAATGTGGTTTCCAGAAGCCTGCAAGGTTTGCCAGCTGCCAATACTACACCTAGAGGATCCAGAATCTCTCCTCCACCACCTGCTGTAGTCAAGACCACAGTGTTTGTATTACATACTCAGCACAGACGCAATAGTTAACCTGCAGTCGAGTTCCCCAACATCCATTAGAACATACAGTTACCACACAGTAGTCTCACCGCAGGCTATAGCCACTACAGTCTGATGTTGCTATGAGTTATATTAGACATCACTGTAGATCACACGACTTTAAGTCTCTTCAGGACACTCATCATCACTACAGATCTCATGAATTAAAGTCTCGTCACCACATACTATAGTTACCATTATCTTACAGTAATCACAGTGTACGGTTATCATTGTCTGCCTGTAGTCCATACAGCCTACACTCACAAAAACAACACACGACACGTAATAAGTGAAAAAAATATGAAATAAGAAACGATGAAAAAAAATCTTGGTTAAGAGATACGGTTTAATGCTCCTCCCCGCAACATGTTTTCATATTAGCCGAGATACCTGACCCAGCATCTCCATCTGGTCAATGCCATTATATACGGCAACGTATTTTATATAAGTGATAACTGCTTCAACTCGCTCAAATCTTTGCATCGGTCGCCGTATTAAAAGAAAAGAAAAAAAAATAATAACTGTGTATGTAGGACACTCCTGACCTTACTCGTACCGACAATGTCTGTACAACCTATGGCCATGGCCCCTAGTTCCCGGCGTCATGGGGTGCTAAGAATCTCCGGGTTTCAGCCTGACTCTACTGCCAATGAGAGGGAGGGCTCTAGCAGT
>JAYMFT010039435.1:0-15673 GCA_038088735.1 Panulirus argus | reverse complement strand
GGGCTATAGATAGAGTTGTACGGAGGAGGGTGGATGTGTTGGAAATGAAATGTTTAAGGAAAATATGTGGTGTGAGAAATACTTAGAGAAACAGTTGGATTTGTATGTTGCTTTTATAGATCTGAAGAAAGTATATGATAGGATATATAGAGATGTCAAAAATCTTAAGAATATACAGTGTGAAAACAGAGCTAACAGGAGCAGTGACAAGTTTTCATCATGGGTATACGGCAGGTGTACAGGTACAAAGACTGAAGACTGAATGGTTCCAAGTGAAGGGTAATCAGCAACAATGGTGTATGATGCTAAAATGATTCTTTAATTTCTTTATGGAGAGAGTTGTCAGAGAAGCAAATGCAAGTCTTGGAAAGAAGGGTGAGTATGCAGTCTGTAAGGGATGAGAGAGCCTGGGAAGTGAGTCACTTGTTCTTTACTGATAATACAGCACCTGTGGAAGATTGAATGACAAACTGCAGAAGTTCTTGGCCAACTTTGGAAGATTTTGCAAAAGGAGAAAGCTGACAGTAAACATAGATAAAAGTAGGATTATTGTGAAGTGTTTTAGAAATATGTGACTGGACATGACAACAAATGGGACCGTGGAAGTGGAAGTTAGTTACAGGGTGGGTCAACAGGCAAAAGCTCCGGATAAAGTGTGTGAAAAGATATATCATTGTCAGAAAGGACAAAAATGGATATGCTTAAAGGTAAAGCAATGCAGAGGAGGTGTGTTGGTAATTAAGTTTTTAAAGACAATATGTGGTGTGAGGTGGTTTGATCGAGTAAGTGATGAAAGGGTAAGAGAGATGTCTGGTTGAGAGAGAAGTGTCCTGAAATGCTTTGGACTTAAGGGGAAAATGAGTCTGTACAATTGACAATGAGGATGTATGTCAGGAGGGCAGGGAACAGGGAGGCCAAAAGGCATACAAGTGATATAGCAAACTGGAATGATGAGGTTTACAGGGGTCAAAGTGCTGTCAACTGGCTGAACCAGGGCATGTGCAGCATCTAAGGTAAACCATGGAAAGGTCTGTGAGGCCTGCTTGTGGATAGGGACCAGAGGTGTTGGAGCATTACACATGACAGCTAGAGAATAGATGTGAGCAGATCAGGCCTTACTTTGTCTGTTCCTAGCACTAATGCAGGAAACAACAATCCTTGAAATTTCTAACAAAAGTATTCTCATAGAATGCTGCTGACTACATACAAGTGGGTGATTGTAAAAAGTGGTAAAGTATTATTATCCACTTGTATAAAACAGTCAAGTACACTATGGATATGGTTCACCATGTAATAAACTAAATAGCATGAAGCTCCAGTAAATCATCATACCAACTTTGCATACAATATTTGAAAGTAACAGCAACACACTGCCACAAATGAAAAAAAATATTCATATGAAGAAGAGCCCTTCTATTGTAGTGAAGAGCCTTATGGTTTATCAACTTATGTGCATCTGACTTTTCAGTAAAAATATTCATTATCACAGACAGCACCCAACAATGTTACTTTAGAGAAAGAGAAAAACAAAAACTCTTATGTTATATCAACAGGGACTGACTTGGTACTGAGATATGCAAAGTCAAGTTGTTGCAAAAGAATCGAGTTAATACTTCCTGTGGAACCAATAATTACTCTTCCACCTCTGGAATTACACAATTGATTTTGCTATGAAAATTAGAATTTCCAACAAATACCAACAATTATAGTAATATACTTTATCACTGAATGCAAATATAATTTCATATACCAAAAATATGTAATTCTAACCCCACCAACAATTCTGTCATAGTCTGTAAAACACATCTTAAACTTTTTAAATGTCATTATTCTTAAACATCTCAAAAAAAGATGCATAAATTTATCTTCATGGATGGGTACGATGAATTGTTCAAAATGAACAGTACAACTCCTACTGTTTCGAAAGTTGTAAGTGTGAATGTAAGATGTGCATCACAACAATTATGGTATCTACTCTTTACAATAATAATAATTGAAACATACAACTAATAAATGGCATATACAAGTGTGTAAGAGGTATACTCAACCTTGCATGGAATCTTACATGAATGTAAAGAAGTGTAGCATACATGTCAGGAGATAGATCATCACAGAGGACCACAAAAAAATCACAAGAAATTACAAATATACAGGTGGATGAGGCAAAAAAGACATCTACCTGGGTCAGAGGAGTGCAAGTTGACAACCACGAAAGTGCTGCCTCACTACGCATCCATCACTAACCCTGCAAATACCTAGGTGGGTAGTACCCTGGTTGGTGGCTGCCTACCAACTACTACCTGCTACAACTGTCACTAGTAATCCATATTTCACAATATTAGGAAAGCAGCCTACCAATCAATATGTGATATGATCCCACAAAAATTATCAAATGTAAACATCCTTTTTATCATAATCTCTTAACAAAGTCACGAACATACTCCTTTCACTGTGTATACATCTACTTTACTTATATTTATTCTATAAATACTGTAACATCAGAAAACATTTTTCTGGCTGAGTATAGGTTTTGTATGCAATGTGTGGAAAATGACAATGCTTTGTATAAATAAATGAAACAAAGAACCAACGATTTCATTATATTGCTACTATGCCAGCATTATCTCAAACCACTTTCATGGATGGCCACAATAATGACACAGTTCTACATTCTCTAAGGAACACAAACATAAATCTAAACGGATGTGGTTGAAAAGTTAAGGAACGACAATCATGCTATTATCTTATTTACTCTAACATATTGCTTAAATTTCTGAAATGACATAATGGTTACACTTTAAATTGGCAGACTCAGACGAAATTGTCCCATTACAGTAATTCTAACTGGATTAAGCATGTACATGTTGACAAAACAAAAAAGATTTGGAGTAACTTCAAAAATGGAATACTTATCCATGAATAGAGGCACTATCCATAAGAAGTAAATTAGGATAATGCCAGATCTGATGACTACAGAAATTTATATTTCAAGCACAAAACAAATACATACATGCTATCTCAATTACATGGTAACCAACAGGTCCAGAAAAATATGCAAATGATAACATGAGTGTAAATGAAATATGAACCAATCCAAAAAAAATGTAACTTACAGCAAGAACCCTACAGACATCTTCAAAATCATGAGAAATTATAACATATTAGTTTATTTGCAAATATACCTCTATATAAATTAAATTTAAGAAAAGGCTTCCTACTAAACACATATCTCAAATGGTGTTTAAGAAATTCCACCATATCAATCCAGTATAACATGGCAATAAGCCTGCAATTGCAACAATCATTAGCTACCTCCTAACTACAAACAATAAAAAATCATACACGAGAAAACAAATTTCCTTCCAATTCATTCACACTTTAACATCCTCGGTACTCAATTCAGTACCGCAGCACCCTTCCACACAAAAAAGAAATAAAAAGCTTACTTATAACTCACACTTCTGTGTCCTCTTCTTTAGATTCCCCATCCACAACAAATATAATGCTAACAAAAAATTGAAATAACCAAATAAGTAATGAATATCCTACCACCTAACTTGGTCTTCAACTTCAGTCCAAACTCAACTCCCCATAAAAACATGAGTCACTCTCTCCTTCTATGGAAATAAACTGGCAAAAATTCAACAAAATCTATAAAAACTCACCTAGTTGCCAAAATGATTAGAAGAAATATATCAACGATAAATTTTTCTACTGCCGGGACTGTGTGATCACTTGCTGTAACATCTGCTTGGTTTGAAAAAAGCCAGATATATGCTGAAATATGCTTAAATATAACAGTATTATAGGGTATGCCATCTCCATTGCTCAAGTTGTGAACTAGCAGAACAAAGTTTGATGTAAAAATTAAATTTGCAGCTAATGAAACCAAAAAATTGATTTTGCCTTAGAGTTCTCAACAGATCAGTCTCCCTAAACACAAAAATACAGAGTACATACTAGAATAGGTTAATGAAAACTATTTTTCTTAAAAAAAAAATGAGAACATCAAATGACAGTAAAACAAGGCTTTCTCTAAACAACCAATCCACCTAAATCCATGAAGTCTGCTCTGCAGTATGGTTGGTAAAATATGTACACCTGTAGTACTGTAGGAGATCCAGTCCAATACTAAAATTTCAGTTTATTGCTTTTGTGTGTGTGCATTTTCATGATCTTGTTTGATAATCTCTATACCAAAGATGCAAGGCCAAACTTCCCACTGTAGTAGAGTGCTAGGCACTACACAACCTAACCAAACCTAACCTAAGCCTGCTAAAATAAACAAAAGTGCTTAGGCACTACACAACCTAACCAAACCTAACCTAAGCCTGCTAAAATAAACAAAGTTCATTTGTCTTTTGGATTTCTTACAATTTCACAAATGTACTTCACAGACCCAACTACAATACTCTTAGATTTCTTTGTCAAGAAATACCAATAAATGAACCAAGAAACAAGTGATATTGGCTTCAACTCATATAGACAGATATATATGTGATGGAAGCAAATAGCCAAGATAATGGCAAGTGGTACACAGTCTGCTGGTGTTAAGATGTCTCCCAAGCAGGTGTTGTCTCCTGGTTTATATAGTGCTTTGACGCACTTGCTTCATTTTACACGACCATAAACTCCATCTTCTTCCACATCTCCATTGTTTCTGTAGATATTCATATTTCATCATAATGAGTGATGTGGTATAATTATATGTATTTCTTTACATGTATTAGTTTGTAATCAATGCCTGTCTTTGCCCATCCTTAGGACTACTATCATTATAACCGACTGATAATCAAACAAGGTTTAATACCTTGTTTCCTGATGCTAATAGTATAATAAATATTAAGATCTATCTGCCTATAATTGAGGTAATTTAAACCTCCTGTTAATTGTAACTTGTGTATTATCTACTTTTATCTCATGCAACTCCACGTTTTCCCTCGTACAAAATTATCACCTTATGTGATATAGTTTATTAAAAGCTTATAATGCAATGCTCAAATTCATGTTATGCAGTTGTTATTTTATCCTCTAAAAATTGCACTAACATTACTGAAGAAAATCATTAAATATCCAAAGCAAATAGCGATGAGGAGCTAAATACAATAGTTTTGCCCCTGTAACTGTGTTACCCCAAAACTATGGAAGATATACCACTTCAGAAAAGGGGCAGTCGTTCAGCACAATTGAGATATCTAAAATGCCACTTTGATGTATCTCCCAGTGAGACTCACCTGAACACTTCTGAGCTCAATTCATAGAATTATGGATTAATGAGTTTGAGCCCAGTACACCTAGGAGCACAAATGACTCTTCCTCCATATCTACATAACACAAATGACTGAAAAATAATCACTATATTCACACACTTAATCTATGTTTGGATTGATTTTTCGTTTGCTTCACGATTTTTTTTTACTTCCAGAATTCTAATCTCTTTGCTAACTGGGTGGTCAAAGGGTTTTCAAAATTTCTTCCTGCCTATGGAGAATAGGCTTTGTTCTGCCAAAAGAATATCGCTCAGGTATGAGCTGAAATGAACACCTGACTTGCCATTTGCCCATTGTACTTACGTCCTGTTCTAAGTTCTTTAAGCGATTATTCTTTTATGATATTCTTACCAACAGTTGAGGTGTTAACAGCTTCAGTTACTTGATGTGGATGATTGAACTCGTTGGTACCATCAATCAACTTCACCATAATGACAGCTTTTTTTTTCTTGCCTCTAAATACATTAGTGAAAGCACCTGTGAGTTGCTGGACATTGTCGTATGAACTCTAAAGTTGTTGTCTTCTAAACATATCAGCTGGTATCATTTCAATCTCTCTGTTCTGATATATCAGTAATTCCTCTCCTATCGTTATATGTCCATGCACACCATCTAGATTCTTATCTTCTCCCATCTGCGAACAATCAGTCCAGTAATCTTGTTTCTATTAGAGGCAGAGGAATAAGCAAATTAACACCAACGCAGTCTGCTCTTGCTAAAGATCATGAGCGATATCCTCCGAGCTTTCACAAATTAAATGCCCGCGCCAACCTTGATGGATGTTTATGAGAACACTAATTGTGACAATTTGTGAGGGATTACAATACAGTCAAGGATACCTCTCCCAATTGCCAAAGTTCTTTTCTTTACTTGACTAATGTTTTAACAATTATCAATAAAGCTTCGCTTACCTAACCCTTAAATATACCGATACATTTACTTAAGTCTGTGATACATCCATTTCCGACCCTAAGACTTGGCTTCATGCTACGCATTATATTTACAACTTGACTGTCATTGAGCCTTCTGGTTTTCACTCTGTTACCTTTCACAAACAGCGAATTATCAGAATCTAGTGACCCCAATCTCTCAATTATTTTGTTTATAATGATTAAAAAAAGGCACGAAAACCCCGGTATTCCCTAGCCAAATTATGTTCGGCTTCCTTTTTTTCCTATTAATCTTGCTAGTAAAAAGATGTGATGAAGGATTGTGTTTCATCTCTTTCAAGGACAGCACAGCCATAACGTAATATCAATGTTTTCTTAGATAATATACTAAATATAATGTATGAATTTTTACTGTTCATGGAGAACGTAAACTTTAATGTTAAAATCGTTTTCAGTGTCATCATGCAATCATAGAGAAACTTTCATCAGCATCATCATAGACATTAGAAGTCTAATGGTAGACAGTTTAGATATTTTCTATTGGTTTACAGCTTATCATATGTTTGATCTTTTCCACATGTACCTTCTCGATCCGTAAGCATCCATCTCAGAGCAAAACATTGTTACGTCAGTGTGGACAAAACCCGTGCGACCTTTATACGCGCGATAATATGGCTCGGGAAACTTTTTCGTGTCCTCCATGATGTAGGTAATCTGTGCTTTTATGAATGTATTTTCTAAATGAAGTGCAGCATGAGTAATTTTAAGACAATTTAAAGTAGTTGTGTACTAAGACTTAGGTTTGTGGCAAAATTAATTCAGGTATACTGTATGACTAAGGATCCTAAATGACTGTGATAAATTAACACATTTAGGATGTTTCTGTCTAATTTTATGAGGGATGTGAAGATTGTTTGTGGAATAAAGAAATACGGGTAGGAAAACAATGCTGTATTGGTATGTACAGTGAAATACAGCACTTGGGGAGTGGCTATGGTGTTAGATGAGCTGAAGGCAGGAGTCCCATGGTGTTGCTGCAGCAAGGTGAGTCATTCCCTTGGTCTCGTGGTTGTTATGCAGGAGGGAGGAGCTGTTGTGTAGCCTAAATCTAATGGTTTTGCTGCGGGAGGGGGAAGGCTTAGCCTAAGTCCCATCGTTGTGCTGGAGGGAGGAGGCATATCGTAGGACCCCTGGTTGTGGTGCAGGAGGGGGAAGACATAGCTTAAGTCCCATAGGAGGGGGGAGATGAAGCTTAAATCACATGGTGGTATTTGTAGTAGGGAGGAGGCGTATCCTGTAGGAGAAAGGTGGCATATCCTAGGTCTCGTGGTTGCCCTGAAGGAGGGAGTGGACGTATCTTAGGACCCGTGGTTGTGCTGTAGGAGGGAGGAGGAGGCGTATCTTAGGTCCCGTGGTTGAGCTTGAGGAGAGAGGAGGCTTAACCCAGCTTAAGTGGTTGTGCTGCAGGAGAGAGAGGAGGCAACCTAGTTTATATGTTTGTGCTACAGGATGGAAGAGATGTAACATAAGTCATGTGGTTGTGCTTCACAATGAAGGGGGTGTTACGGAAGTCCCGTAGTTGTGCTGCACAAGGGAGGAGGTATACCCTATTTCCTATGGTTGTGCTGCGGGAGGGAGGAGGCATACCTTGTGGTTACGCTGGAGGGGGTATGTTGTAAGTCCCATGGTTGTACTTCAGGAGGGAGAAGACATATCATAGTGCACCTTAATTTGCTGGTAGAGGGAAGAGGTGTAGCTTAGGTTCTGTTATTGAGCTGCAAGAGGGATGAAGCATATCCTAGGTGTCATGGTTGTATTTTTGGAAGGAGGAGACATATCCTAGGTCCCGTGGTTGTGATGAGGGAGCGATGGGGTATAGCCCAGGCCCAGTAGTTGTATTGCAGGAGAGAGGAAGCGTATCCTAGCTCTTTTGGTTGTGCTATTGGATGAGGGGGAGGAGACAGCCTGGCTCCCATGGTTTTCTTGCAGGAGAGAGGAGGCATAGGCTATGTCCCATAATTGCGTTGCAGGAGGGAGTAGGCATGTCCTAGGTCCCATGCTTGTGCTTGTGGGAAGGAGGAGGCATAGACGATCTCATGGTTGCTCTGAAGGAGGGAGATGTGTATCCTAAGCCCCGTGGATTTTTTGCAGGAGAGAGGATGTATAGCATAGTATCAGTAGTTGTGCTGCAGGAGGGAGGAGATGTGTCCTAGGTCCCTTGGTTGTGCTGGAGTGAGGAGGCTTAACTTAATGTCAGTGGTTGTGCTAAATGAGGGAGGAGGCGTATCTTATGTTCACTGGTTGTGCTGCAGGAGGGAGGTGCTGCTTAGGTCTTGTGGTTGTGCTGCAGTATATAGGAGACTTAGCCTAGGTCCCGTGATTGTGCTGCAGGAGGGAGACGTATCTTATGTCCAGTTGTTGTGCTGTAGGAAGGAGGCGTAGCCTAGGCCCCATTGTGTGATACAGGAAAGAGGAGTTGCAGCCTAGGCCCCATTGTGTGATACAGGAGAGAGGAGACACAGCTTAGGCCCCATTGTGTGATACAGTAGAGAGGAGGCACAGCACAGCCTAGGACCCATTTTGTGATACAGGAGGGAGGAGGTGTAGCCAATGATCTGTGGTTGTCCTGCATGAGGGAGGAAACGTATCATAGGCCCCATGGCTGTACTGCAGGAAGAAGGAAGAGTTGCTCTGGTCCCATGGTTTTGCTTCAGGAGGAAGAAGGGTAGCCAAGTACTGAAGTTGTGTTGCAGGAGGGAGGAGGCTAGTGTAATCCTTTGGTTATTCTGCAAGAGGAATGAGGTGTAACCTAGTTCTCGTGGTTGTACTACAGGTTGGAAAAGGTGTCACACAAGTCATGTGGTTGTGCTACACGATGGAGCAAGTGTAATGTAGCTCCCTTAGTTTTGCTGCAGGAGGGAGGAGGCATATCCTAGTTCCTGTGGTTGTGCTGAAGGAGTCATTTCTTAGGTCCCATGGTGGTGTTGCAGGAGAGGGGACTTAGCTTATGCCCCATGAATGTGCTGCAGGAGGGAGTCATATCCTAGTTCTTGTGGTTGTGCTGTAGGGGGCATGTTCTAAGTCTCATGGTCGTACTTCACGAGGGAGAAGACTTGCAATACTGCCCCGTAGTGTGTAGGAAAAAGGAAGAGGTGTAGCCTAGGTCCTGTTGTTGAGCTGCAGCGGGGAGGAGGCTTAGCCTAGGTCTCATTTTTTGGTGGAGGGAGGAGACACATCCTAGGTCCTATAGTTGTGATGGAGGGAAGGGGCATTGCCCATGTCCTGTGCAAGGGGGGAAGAGGCATATCCTAGGTCTTGTGGTTGTGCTGCAGGAGGGTGGAGTCACAGTCTAGGTCCCTTGGTTATGCTGTAAAAGGGAGGAAGTATTGCCAAGGTCTGGTAGATTAACTGATGTGCAAGAGATGCAAGACCTAAGATTACGTGGCTGAGATCACTTTCTGGTGGATGTGTGTCAAATTGGTATCATTAATCAATCAGCTGTCATGAGTGATGTTAAGATGGTGGCGCATGACATGCAAGGCTGTATGGGCTGCATGTGAGACATTACTACCGTAGTCAAGAAGGGTTTTGTGTAGTGATGTCATTGATACCATGTGGAGTGTGAATTATTACCTGCTGGAAAGGCTTTGTAGTAAGTCGAAGATTTGGAGTGAGAATCATGATCACAGGCCAGATGGGTTGTGTAGCAAGACATGGATATGTGCTTTCCCAGTGGACCATGGACGCAGGCAGAAACATTTGGAAGGCACAACTATGATGTTAGAGTGGTCAAAATGATGGAAAAGCTGGGTTTACATAAAACACAGAAAAACACTCTTGAAAATTAGCAGAGCCTATAAGAAAAACATCTTAAAAAAATATACAGAGCCTTTGAAAACCTTAGTTTACTATAAAACATGAAAAAACACATTTAGAAATGAAAACAGTCTATAAAAACCTCACTGAATTACCCTAAGGGGACAACATTTAACATCATTGAAATGCTGTGTATAGAAATATGTGAATGTTATCATCTTTTGTTCACTTGCTCCAGTTATAAAAAACAAGTGTGCTTTCAAAGGAAGAGTTATGATCTTTCTTACCTGAATATTCCTGATCATGTTTCCTTATAAATCTAGTGGTTAATGACTCAGTAGAGTAATTTCCAGAACATCCAGATAAGAATCCTTTAAAAAAGTTCCATTTGAATTCACTGATTTAAATGGCTCCATTCAAAGGGTGGTGTCTGTTTACTGTGGTACAGTAAACACCACTTGCTAATGTTATGGCCCCAAACTCTCTCAACTTGATGGACATAGAGTTGAAACTCTCATTATCCTCCAAACTTGTTTTTTTGTATTTTTTCCATTCAACTCCAAGAATACAGAACTCTTTTACTGGTTGACTTTCTATCATAAAGTGTTGTTTTCTTCCTGTTCATGGGCTGAAATTTGGTGTTGGGGACTTCAGTGTACTCCACAAAGATTGTCTTGGTTCTACTTTGGATGATGTGGATGGAATGAAAACTCTTTCTTCATCAGTTTTTAGTGGTCTAGAGCAAGTGATGAAACGTGTCGTGAGTTCCTGAGTGCCTCTAGCTCACCGCTAACTCACTTGACTTCATTTTTTACCGTTGAACCCACTTGCTATGGATGCATCATTTTTGATCACTTAGGGTTCTCTCATTAGTCTCATTTTTATCATTTCCAGCTGTGCACTTCCATCCATTACTCCTAGTGGCATATGGGTTACCAAAGCCCAGTAGTTTAGGGGTGCCTGAGAGGGAGAAAATAATTTTATATTATCATCACAGGCCTCATACCCTAGGAGGCTTTGAAAATAGGAGAACTGGACTTTCCTTGAAGTATCCCAGGGCCCAGTAGTATAGTAGGGGAGGCCTGAAAATGAAAGGATCTGAGTTTCATTAAGTTATCCCACTGCCTTATAATTTGGAGGTTCCTAAAAATGAGAGATCAACTTACCATGAATTGTCATTGCATTTATGATTTTATGATTATATGTTGAAATTTGGGAGTGTGCAAAGCTTTTATTATTTTGCGTAGAAATATACGTGTATATGATTTCATAAATGTTTTCAAAGATTTGCAGGGCTTGGGGGATTTTTGGCTCAGGGCCCCCAAAACCTTAATACACCACTGACTTTCAACCCTCCCCCCTTGAAATGCCAACTTTGGCACTTTGGGAGGGCACAGTCATCTGTCTTGCACAGCTTTCATACTTGGGAGCAGTACTGCTTTGCCAGCCAGGATTCCCTCAACTGTGCTGACTAAAGCAGATGTCATCATGATTGGAATAAAGTCCTACAGGTGTTGCTAGACTCTGCCTGCTAGAGGTTGCACTACAACTGAAAAGTCACCTTTGACAAGGTTGATCTGTGTCATTGTCACTGGACAAAAGGAATATAGTCTCACTGAAGAACTTTCTTCAAAGAAGTCCTTCACTGAAGAATTTTTTGCTTCAAAGGAGTCCATCTGTTTCCTGTTACTTAATGTAGCACAACCTTGAAAGTGCAGGAGCCCCATAAAAGAGGTACTGGGGTTATATTATCAAATTTATTAGAGTCCTACATTCCTTGTTCTGCTAAACCTGCTTTTGCGCTGATGCTTGTTGTATCAGGGACAGATATTATTGGGCTGTGAAACTTTCCCCCTTTTTCCTGGACCATGTTTCACTTTTACTTTTAATTAAAATCATTGCATAGGTTGTATTTGTGGAGTATGGCATGCAGTCATAAAAAGGATATGTTCTGAAGTGACTTCTCTTTCAGCTGCCAAATCACCTGGGTCTTTAATCAGTAGCACATCCCATGACTAATGTAAATGTAATTCAAACTTTCCTCATTTTTTTTTCGACTGATCTTTCAATAGCTAACTCTTTCACTAATAAACCTGCTCTTTTTGGCATTTTGTTTTCTGTAAACTCCACTTTGGATGATTCCACATTTACATCATACTAAATTTATGCCCTGTCTATTTTCTAAATGCAAGGTCTTGCAAGTTCCATCACAGCTAGCTACAAATGGACAAGCTTTATAGATGGGATGGCACTCTCCATGTGTTGTAAAGGGGTGTACCTCTGAGTAGTTCTGATTCTTGCTCACCAGTTTTATCTTTGTCAAAACACTCAAGGTCCTTTTTCCTCAGAAGAATGCCATGGTACAGCCTGTCCCTAAGAAAGAAGACCATTCTGATCCTTTTAATCACCCCATTTTCTTCTTTCAGATCACCATTAGTTTTCATAGCTTTTGGAATTTTAGAGAATTTTGTGATAACCTTAGACAACTCTGAAGTAACTGATAGAGTGTGGGACGAGTCTTTTCTTTGTTCTCTAATACAGTTTTCTTACTGGATGTTCCATTGTGGTAGTCACTGATGGAGCACTGTGTTCCTCATACTCTTATCAGCCGCGATGTGCTTTTCTATAACTTATGGTCTTTCTCCTCATAAATGATATTTTTTATACCTCAAACTCCACTCACACTGATACTCCATTTAAAATTCAGTACTTCAAATTATTCCCTCCTCTTGCCCTAATATTCATTGTTTTACTGGCACTAACCATGTTTTCTTTCATGATATGAACATGTGTGGCATAATAGAATATGGAGCCAGTAACCTGTTTAAATTCGAAAGTGCCAAAGTACAGTTTCGATGTGAATTGGAATGATTTGGCATACTGGGGTCGATATAGTGTCAGTGAACTGAACCAGGGCATTTGAAGCTTTTGGGGTAAACCATGGAAAGGTTTGTAGGGCCTGGTTGTGGATAGCTGTGATTTTAGTGATACCTCCTTCCTTGACAGTGAAGCCATGTTATTCTGTACTTTCTTTTGTCTTTTCTTTTTTATATAACTTTTCTTCTTGAAAAGTAACGCTTGCAAAAGATATTGGAGGACTTATTACTGATTTCATTCTTTTTCTTGTACTTTATTTTACTTTCTTCTGAGATGGTCATGCTTATGGCACATTTCTGCTCATCCAATGTCGTTTAGTTTACAGAAAACAAGCCAATTTTAACTTTGCGCTAGAAGTTTCTCTCATAATTTGTTTATTTTGCTTTTTACAAATATGAAAGGTTGAATCGATTCTCATAGACTAAAACATTCTTGATTTTTAGTTTTCCACAAATTTATAAATGAAAATTGTTGCCTGTTTGTATCCCTGCCAGTCTTTCATATCCTTCTGTAAGTAAAAGAAAAGGTAAAACATTTGCCCATAAAAACATTGACGTAAGCTAACTTTTGATACACTTAGATTTAGGAAGAATAAGTAAACCTTTGAATAATGTTGATCATCAGACAGTGAACAACAAGTGGGTTGTATATAGTACAGTGCATGACTTGGTCAGAATGATTTGAGGTCCTTGCTGTCAAAATTTATTTACATTTGAATCACCACACCACATCATGATATCTTTTATGAGAAGTGATTCAGTCAAATGCAAGGAAGATAATATAAAAACACAATTGTAAGGGTGCTGGTGATAACCTTGTCCAGTTGGTGGCTTGCAACAATGGCCAGCGTTCACCGGTTATCGTCTTCTGATAAGTATAGTGTGTTACTACATTATATATATCCTGTTACACCAAATACCTAGGGGCGTTTTGCGGTCACTAGGGCTCAAAATAGACAAATAAATTCGTCTCTCTTTATATATGGCATAATGGTCATTATCCTGATAGAGACTATCATGTAAAAAGAACGTTATGATAGAACAGTACCTCCAAGTTTCGTGTGGCCCATGACTGTGTAGCACCAAGTTCTTTATTGTTATTCTAAGTTTAGGGTTTTACATCTCATTGTTGTTTATGTTATCAGCCGCACTTTATCAGAAGGGTTGAATTGTTAACGCCCTTATATAGGCTGGTGCCGTATGATGTCACCGGACATAGTCTGTGGGAATGGATCAGTTGATACCCCGCAACCCACTCTTCCCCTGATATCAAACAGGTACGGACAGTTTATCTTCCTAACCAGCTAAACGTAGTTCCATCGGAAGAGAGTTCATACAACAAACGAAAGGTTGTTGTGTCAGCATTAACTGGTCCCTCTTGGCAATTTATATGTCCAGAGAATGTATACTGCACTGGGCTGGGTGATCGATTCTCTTGCGTGACTATGTCACACGGCATGTATACTGCACTGGGCTGGGTGATCGATTCTCTTGCGTGACTATGTCACACGGCACTGTACAAGCACCATCACAATAACGTACACAGTTGTCTTTCATTGACCCTTCGCATAAATTTCGTCTTAAATCTCCTCTGACAGCGCCATAGAGATTTTTTTGTATGTTTTCGTATGTGTGTGTGTGGTGGGGAAGGGGGAGGCAAATTACTGGCAATGATATCCTTCTGTGTATGCTTTCATAGGAATCCTATATTCATTTTGCAGAGGCGCGTAACCAGGATTTGGTGAGAGGGCAGGGGCTAAATACGAAAAGCATGTGATATTTAACAACACTTACCCTAAGAGACCTTAGCGCTTTTGAGTTATTTTGATGTTAAATTCAAATAATTGATATAATATTAGTCAGATTCTCATACAATTGAATGCAGCTGTTTTCCAAAGGTGTTATAATGAGATCGGCGACAAGTTTTGAATTATAAACTTATATGATATTAGGTAACATTCATCATCATTATTAAGTAATTCTGTTGCAGATTGTTAGTTAGGAGGGTGGGGAGTTGTTAGTTAGGAGGGTGGGGGTTTCTTGGATATGAACCCAGATTCTGTAGTATGATAACGAAAACTTTATGGCAGAAAGTGAGGGGTTTCAGTGTATAAGCTGCCATATTGCCGTAACATTTTTGTTCAGGGATATGAAACCAAGAGTCCTTTTAAGTTGATTTCTTTCATTAATGTATTATGTTCTCCATACATCTCTTCTAGTTATTATCCCAAAATCCCTCTTTAGACATGATTTTTCTGTATCTGCATCGTTGAGATATTACTGGGTACATAGTTTCCTTCACCCTTTTCTTTTCCTATCCAAAACTCTCTAATTTTGAACATTGAAGTTATCACCCAACTTTAACTTCACAACAGTATTCTAGTTATGAGACAAGATAACAGCGTAGCCTTGACTCCTGCCCGCCTGACGGCTATACTGTGGATGGGCTGGCCAGATATTTTTGGTACAGGTTTGTCCTGGCCACATGCTGTGGTAGGTGGTGACACACACGCCGTAGTAGCTGGCCTTGACTACTGCCCGCCTCACAGCATCCCTTTGGCTGGGTTTGCCAAGTTCTGTGCTACAGGGATGTCCTGGCCACATGTGGAGTCGACATACTCACCTCAGCAGCTGGACTTGGCTTATGCTCGCCTCATAGCTGTGGTGTGACTTTTTTTTTTATGTTGAAGGCTCCAGTCACGGACAAAAGTCCACATCAAGGCCGGGCCCTAGTTGAAATATACAGAAAATTGAGAAAGGGGGAAAAACAGACAGGGAAAGTATTTACAAATTTTTGAGAAAGTGAAAAACATGTCTCTTG